>VWZT01006311.1:2647-58788 GCA_013397055.1 Pachycephala philippinensis
CCCCGTTATATGCTTTGTAGACTGGCTCTTTTGCAAGAATCTGAGGCAGTTGTAAGTGATGTTACTTTCATAGTTTGATTAAAGGAACTCCTTTGCTCCTTGGTCTGATTTCCTGTGTGCAGTGATAGTTTCCAATAAAGATCTTTATAGACTGTTCATCTTTATTTTCATGCTTTTCAATATTTATAGCATAAAAATCAATCTAAGCAAATCAAAATGCAGGCCTATGACAGTTCAGTTTGCAGGACCATTATCTATATTCCTATATCGTCATATCCATAAATAGAATGGTAACAAAAGCACAGATTTTTAGAATATCATATTTCTAGTAAAATACAGAACACTAATTAAATGAAAAGGGATGATGTTTGGAAATAATTCTAGATCCAGCTATTCACTTAGTACTGTAGAAGAAACTCTGCCTTTCAGAACACAGTTTGCAAAATCCATGGCCTACTGTGAAGCCATTTTTGAGGATATTTGTCTTTACTGAAACCTGAAGTAACGTCTAGATTTTTGCAGCACTGACTTGGTCACAAAATAATGCCTTAGCCAGCTCACATCCAGTATTGGCTGTCACTATGGAGCCTGGAACCAAGCTGGGGAAAGATGAGTGTTTGGTTTTGTCAGTATGCTTGGCTGTGAACTGCAGCAATTCAGGTGTTGGCAGAATTTAGTTCTTTCTGACTTGATGATAATGTTTAAAAGAGAAGACAACTTGATTTTTGTTAGCTTCCCAAATCACTTAAGCATGAAGTCTAGAAGGGGCTTCTTTAGAGGTATCTTTGAAGGCATTATCCAGAACTGTCACAGCACTGGGATCTTCCTGGTTTACAGTCCTCAGGATATTTGACTGACGTGAACAGCCAGGTTTTTCAGAAAACTTCTAAACCTGCTGTTAATGAACATAACCTGTCGAAATAATCCACTTTATAAAGGTGATGTTGTTTTGACTGGTTTTGTGTTATTTCAGTCAGTGGGATGTGCCCTGACCACCAGGTTTTACACAAACAGTGGTCAGAGAAAGCAGTGATGGTAGCTGAGACTGTACTTCTATTCCTTGAATCTTTCTTAACAGTGAATGGAGTGCCTGTGTCCAAAACACAGAATTTTTGTTAACATCTATAGACCAAAATCCATTTGTGAATGTAATTCTGGTCTTGCAGCTTTATTTATTTTTTCCTGTGGAGCCTAGGGTATGCTCCTCTGTTTGGCAAGGCAGGTTTCTCCTGTTTCATCAGGTTCCTGTTGCTGCCAGATTTGTGTTGGTTTGGGTGGGAATAGCAAATGATTCAGTTGTGGCTTATAACCTCTTTGGTACTTTTGTTCAACAGAGTCCCTCACTAACCTCTGTTGGGTGACTATAACATCTGGCTGGGTGTATGGGAAGGTTAATTCGATAGGAATTCATAATCCATTTACCCATGGGTGGTGTTAGGAAATGTGTTCTGTGTGAAAAAGGGACCATTTCCGTTTAGTGTTTTGTTACTGTAAATTTCAGGGGGAAAAAAAAAGAAAAATAAGGTCAGAAAGAAATTAGCAGGTTGCAACAGGTACACACTGTCTTCAAGGCTGTGAACTTCTAGTTGTATAGAGGAATTTTTCAACTTGGTAGCAGCTATTACAATGATTTTTGTGGGAATTAAAATCTTAAAGCCAGTGTATCAGTAGTTGCTCATTAAGGCTTGTGAATGCCAATGCATTGACATACTAAAAGTCACTTGTGAACTGTAATGGTCATCCAAGAATTATGGTGGTAACATGACCAGTAATTATGGATGAGATTAGAAACTGCAAGTGAAAGTAAGCTTATGTCCTCAGAGTGAAATAAGAAACTTACGTGTGCATGGGCTCTCCGTTTCTTTGAAGGAAGGAGTTAGGTAACTTCTTTTTGTTACAAACTTGACCTTGAGGTTTGAGAAATGTGAGAAATATATTTCTGTTCTCTTAAAGGTGCAATCAAATTATTGTAAACTTCAGTTTATTTATGTTTTAAAATTCAACTTACAATTGCAAATACATTCAAACTTTTTTAGATCAATAACTTCATATATGCAACTGATAAAATTTCAAGCTTTGTGTTGATTTGGTAACAGCAGGCTTCTGCCCTCTGTCAAAAGCACATTATTCATCCTGCTTCTTGCTATATAAGAAATTGAGAAAGCTATGATCTGGAGACAGAAATATCCCCCTTCCTAATGGATTTTTGAAGCATGCACACACCCCAGTGAACTCTTCAAAAGCATGCAGTAGTCTTCATATAAACAAAGCATATCCAACCTTTTGTCAGATTTCAATCCGTAAGTAAATTTTGAGGGGTCATAAATGCTTTTTTTCAGAAGTGGGTTCATGGTGTGGTTCTGGAAACCAGACTGACCTGGTCAATCAGTGGGTCAAATCTGAGGGTTAGTCCTGTCCTGTGCACAGGCCTGGGTGGCCCCTGGAGCTGCGAGTGGGTCGCAGCATATGGCCAACTTCCTTCTACCCCCTTTCAGCCCCACTGTTGGAATTTTGACAGTGTTAGAACTGAACTGGCTCACTGAGGGGATCAGGTAGGAATGGGAGCTGTTGAGAGCATGCAGCATGGGGAAGGAGTGGGAGAAGTGGGTGAAAGTGGAAGACCCCTTTTAGCAGTCTTAGCAGGGGTGGGATCTCAGAGCAGTGCAATGCGTTTCATGGAATTGTGCCCTTCAGGTAATTTTGTGTGCTGTAATCAGTATTTGTGAGCTTGTGCATCACCAGAAAAATCCCTTTTTGCCTTGGTACCAAATTATAGTTAAAGAAGTATGAATTTTTTTTGTAACCTTTACCCTTCGATGAATACTGTCATAATCTTCAATCCATGCAAGAGTAGAGTTAAATAATGGCTTTAAAGTAGAGCAAAGCTTCTAGCAAACTATAAGCAAAATGGAAGAAATAGCTACAAAGTCTTCATCATCAAGTTTTTTGTCACACTTGGTGATCTTAAATGCAAATGTAAAATTATCTTCAGTTCATTGGATGTTAAGATCCTTTCAGCTGTGAGGTGTAGACAAAAGTATATCTCAGCAGTGTAGTTAAACTTTTCCATATATTGTCAATGCACTGATAATTCTGGAAATTTTAAAACCTCAAAATTAAAACTTACAAAACCAGATTAATATCTAGAGCATTCTCTGATGTATCATACAGTGTATGAGCTAGTGGTAACAAGAAGCTGGTGTGAAGTCTCAGTGGTTAAAAAGATGCTGTTTTCAGCTGAGCTTAATTGAAAGAGGAGCCACAGAAACCATCTTACTGAGGTATTTTACAGTCATCACATAGACCACTAAATTTTTTTCAAATGTCAATCCATTGTGAAAATGAAATTTCTTAAGGCAAAAATGTGTTTGTGAAAATACAGTGTGCTGTTTCCTCTGAAAGGAAGTTGTGCCTGCCTCTTCCCACTGAGGCAGCAGACTCCCAAGTGTTGTGCCCCATGTAGTAGTCACCTATGGGCTAGAAACCTAGTGAGAGAACAAAAAATGAGCTTATAGAATAGATTGCCTGCTTGAAAAAACCTGCAGCTAGATTTCTGTTAATTCTACATAGATCTTGGTGGTGATAAAAGTTGTCTGTAAAACTCAAAAAGACATTTTAGATCATGCTGTAAGTGCTTCGTGAATGTTACCTGCTGTTCTCATGTCAGGCCCTATGTACTTTATCTTGAATGACAATAAGCTGGTCTGGGGAATTAAAAGAGCCTTCAAAGGTTCAAGTGCTTGGGAGTTATTCCATGTTTAATATAAAGTTCTCCTTATTTGGACAATAAGAGACATACTTCACCTCATTGATTTTGAAATAAGCTATGAGTGCTGCTCCTATTCTTAGACATGTAGTTTACTGCTGGTACTGGCATTGAGCATGTCTAAGAACATGCCTAAGAAACTGAGTCCCTTGAGGGAATGAGTATCCAGTTCCAGGTTGCTGGAATTGGGGACTCAGCACTGTCAGGACTGGACAAGCAGCAGAACTTGAGGGTCAGCAGTGCAGTTGAATGGAGACTTTGAGCTAGGAGAGAGTTTAAATCCAGCTTTGGATTTTCTTCCCCTGTCATGTGTTCTCACTCCGACCTGTCTTCATCCCTGGGATTCAGGATATTCAGTAGCCTCCGTCAATAGTGCTTTTGCTATATAGGCACATATGTACATGTATATGTGTACAACAGGTGTAGTCGTATAAAATGTACATTGATAGTCATGTAAGAAGTACAACAGTGAGAGTAAATACAGCAAATAGTGGGAGTAATGGGGATGTAGCATTTGGGATCGAGTCTGAGAGTGCTGAATGGGATGCAAGGCACTTTTTGCCTCAGTGTTTGCTACATGAAGTCCTTAAGGGGACGTTTTCCCTGACGTGCTTTTAGCAACCCACCCGGGTTGGTGGTTCTCCCTTATGGAGCTCAAGTGCTACAGTTTATACTCATTGAGCTTGCATGAAGGCCTCATCTGTTTTTCCAGGTTTTTTGTACTGTGTAAACTTGAGCCATAATAACTGCTGTTGCCAGGAGGTGTCAGTTAATTTTTTTCTGATGATACATTGGCATTTTGCTCGGTCATAACTACCAGATGAGATCTTCACTTTCAAATTAGGTTCATGTAGTTTTATCTTTCATTTGCATCTTGGTTTAAAGCAGTCATTGTCATTTCCTTTTTGTGTCATATAGTTGGGAGAACTTCTGTACTTTGGTTTCACAGGCTGCAGCCTTTTGAGTCTAGTAAAGGTGATTAAACAATAACACTTTTAAACTGACTTCTCAAATTATTTTATTTTGTTAGAAACTCATAATTTTATTCAGTGATCAAGTCACTTTGATTTCTTTTGTTCAGTCTCTCTAATCACCTTGTCTGTTATCTACTAGGAATTTTTTGAAGGCATACAGTTGCTCCCAGTAAAAGCTGGAAAAATAAGTTGTTATACCTGCCAGACCTTCATCATACACGTCATGGTGGGAATTCCTTTCAAATGCTTCCTTAGAGCTACTTTCTAATGTTATTTTCAAAATAAAAATCACTGTGATAGCTGAAGGTGGTGACTTATTTTCCATCCTGTGTGTGTGACTTGTTGAATAAACACCTTGGTTGGCTTTTTTGAAGAGCTTCATCCTCCCATAACAAGGGATGTTATATGGTATTCCTGTCTCTGCAGTTTGCAGGCTAAGTTAATTTCTTGTCTACATACATAAAGGATGAAACCAGGACTATGTCATCTGAAGAAGACTCAGGAAAAAAGTTGACAAATCAATGGAATCTGCCCACAGAGATGCAAAATCTGTAATTTAAATTTCAGGAATTTTATAAGAAAGTTGTATTTCTCTTTTGTGGGATACCAGGAAATTATTCTGACTAGTACATACAGGTATTTTCACTAAAATTGGTTTTTTTTTAAAATCGCAGTTTATTTAAAAAGGAGTTAGATATTGAAACAGTTTTTAGGAACAAGATGGAGAAACACTTCATGGGAGCAGGTGGATTTCTGAGAAGTACTTCATAATTTTGAAATTTTACTGGTCTGAAAACTGAGACACCCTGAAGCAGCATGTGTAACAGGTGGTCTCAGCCATGTAGATGCTGTGCATAAATTAGTGGTCTAAAACTGAGCCTGCACTGATTAATAAGGAGTCTTTTTGTTACTGGTGTCTTCTGAAATCAGTCTTGTAATACCATAGCTTGAAAGTTAGTACTATGGAGAGGGGTATGAAGAGTATAAATTACTGTCTTCTGGAAAGGTTGGTGTTGTACAGGTTTCTATTTCTTGAAACTGAACACACTTTCCTCTTAGCTGACCCAGTTACCTGGAATAATTTTCACTTTGCAATACTGTTTATCTAGTAAGTGAAAAAAAGCACTCCTTAATGATGATAAAAATCATTCTAGTATACTAAAATATCTTTTTTATTTTTCATGTGTTCCATAAAGACTTTTCATCATAACGAGTTAGGAATTGTTCCAATAGTTGTCTTCATTTGTAGATGTTTAGTACTGATGTAATACTTACATAACTGACACTTTCTGTTGGGAACTGGCCTCTGGCACTGAGGAGGATCTTTGCATGGTGTTGGTCTATGTGAAGGTGTGATTTTAAGTATTAAAAAAATTTTAGAAGAAAAACCAGGACAAGTTTAGTAAAGCAGAGAACAGACTGTTATGTTGTCTTATAGGGGTAATTTAAAAATAAGACTTTGGACAATAGATAGAAAAGAAACATAAGAAGGAACGTAATGTTATTCTGCAGGTAACTGTTTTCTGTTTTGCACTGTTTGTTGCACTGGGATTCAGCTTCAGTATCACCAAAACTTTAGAACAGATCTGGCTTTTAACTTGTAGCGAGAATAGGTACAGATAAAACTCCTGTACTGTTTTGCTGTAACTAGAGCTTGATTACCTGGGCTTTTGTAAATTTAATGCTCAAACTGGCCTTTTAATGTCAGTGGCATAAGTGATTAGGAAATATGTTCTAGAAGAAGCTATGACTCAGAGTTTACAAAGTCAGACAGTTTGGTTGGCTCCTTGTACTGTACAATATGTGACCAAAAGGCAAAATTATGGGAGTGGATTACAAACCAAGGCTTAGGTTGTGAAGGCACAAACGTAGTTCAAATAAAGCAATCTTTGTGTCTCATGTGCTCTGGGCTCTGAACCTGTCTTTATGCAGCTTCATTTCAGTAGAAACCAGCTAAAGAACAAAAAAGCTTGAGTTTTATGTTTTTCTGTCTGAGTGGTGCAAGCACATGCAGCAATTGGGGATGAAGAGAATCTCCATTTTGAGGCCATCTGTGTTGGTTCTTTTGTCTGAACCTGACAAGAGGTCATGGCAGATGGTGGGGTCACAAAGTCTGGCTTCTCGGGCTTGACAAAATGTGTTCATAAAGCTGTAAGAATACCAACTGTTCATACTGGCTGAAGAGCATTGTGGCAAAGGACTGTAATAGTTTATGGACAATACCTTCTGGATCACTAAGCCTGACAGCAAATAACTTGTCAAAGATGAACCTAGTTTGCTTATCTGTAAATGAATTAAAACTCCTTAGCAAATGTGTTCTTAACTATGTTTTATTTGAATAAATTACTTGTAAAGCCTCTTAAAGAAAGAGAGGGAGGTCAGACTACAACATGAATTTTGGCCAGAGCTCCAGATGATGTATTTGGAGAGTTCATCTGGAAGGGTGAGAAATGTGGAAAAAGAACAGGCACAAAGATCATAATTTTCAGATGCATTGCAAGGATTCAGTATTTGCTCTTTGCCATGACCTCTGTCGCTTTTATGGCTTCAGATTTCAAGATTACTACCAGATCCAGTAGCCCCTTTCCCCAGGGTGGGAATAGATACCTCTTAGTATCTTCTGTGAAGCCTGAGAAAAATTCTTACTATTTTCTTGAATGTTTTGTGGTGAAACTAAAATGTACAAGTTTTCACAGGAAAATGTCTTAGTAGAACTGTGTGGTGTTCACATGCTGGATTAACTCTGTAATTATGGCTGCAATAAAGGGAGGCACTAGGGAAGATAAGTACAACTTAGTCAGCAGGAAGTGGAGGACACCTCTAAGTTGAATAAAATGGTTTTCCACTAACAGTTTAATTGATATGATGTCTAAATAAACCAAGAAATGTATAGAAACAGCCTAGAATTTAAAATTCTCCTGGGTTGTCCAAAACTACTAAAGCAGTGATGGGATGTGATGGTGGAGTTGCTCATTAGTTACACACACTACTGAAACAATCCCTGGTACTTTCCCGAAGGGAGGTGAAGACATTGGCCATTCTCAAACTTCACATAGGTTAAAACACAGAGGAAATGGCAAGAATTGCACCCTGCTTTTGTAGCTGGTGAGGTCTGCTGTAAATGGTCATGAGTCTTATTTGATAAGTAGTTGAGGTGTTTTCCTAATTTTACAGAACTGATTCCACACTTGAAAGTGTGAGCAGTTCTCTCTCCCTTATTCATCCAATGCAATTCAAATGTCTTTTGTAGTCCATTTTTTAACTGCAAGTAGTACTTAGAAAGTACTTTCAAGGTACTTAAACACTTTGTCAAGTTAGTTCTATCTTTAAAATGATTTGTGCTGACAGTGTTGATTTGTAACTTTTCTTCTATTTTCTGTAAGACTTCTGGAAGCTTTCATTTAAAAAATAAGTAAAGTATTTTTTGGTATACAAAAATTTTTATCTTTTCCTGGAATTCTAATATTATAATTCTAACTATGCAGGTTTAATAAAAAAGAAGGAAAATATTTAAAAGATGAGTTAGAGCGGAATTGTTTTTTTTCTTGCATGTTTCCTAAAAATTCTGAATGTTTTCTGTATATATACATTTCATTAAAAGCTTCCTCTGTTTCGGGGGGCTAAAGAGACAGTGGAGAGAAGTAATCCACTTCAATTTTTAAAGCCAATCTGCATTAGATGCAAAAGATTGCATGGTTTTAATTACAAAACTTTAGTAATGATACAACATAGTTTGTTAGCACGGTAATGTAGCCAGGCCTTTATGTAAGTTGGGCCTTTATATATAGGATTTCATCTCTGCCTGTTCCAAGCAATGTGCGTTTTTAGTATCTGTGCAAAACCTGAATATTGTGATGATTATTTTATCAAAAGCTTGGGTTTCAACTAAGGTATTTCATTAACTTTCTTACAGGATGTTCATTTTAAAGATTCTGTGAAGATAAAAAGGGATATCTTATGGCTTTATGAAATATAAAGCAATACTGTCTGACATGACGGCAAAAAATGTAAGTATAACTCTTGAACATGTGTTACGTTTCATATTGGCATTCTGCCAGTCATTTCTGACTTTCAGAATTGGATGGACAAATACAAGAAATCAAACACAAAGACCTTAAAATTAAAAAATCTTGTCTGATTTTTGTATACCACAAATGTATACCCCATCATCTTCTGCAAGGTTTTGATAAATTTAGACTGCTTAGAAGCTTTTTAAGCATGTGGCGTTTACTCAGCTGTAGGGCAGTTTGATAACTGAGGCAATGCTTTATGTGGTTTTCATACTGATCCTTTCAGGTCCCTTCCAACTTCAGATATTCTATGAGTCTGTGATCCTCTCACATTGCTCCAAAGTTAGCTGAAAGCTGCTCATCTTGTTGCATCTTCCCACATTTGCACCTTTGTAAAATCCTTCTACGGAGTCTGAGTCTCAAATCTCAAGAAAGAATAGAAAGACTGCATATTACTTTGCTAATGTTGGTACACTCCTGGTTTCTAGAAGACTGAAGGCCTTCTTGTTTCTTTGCTTGCACATTAACCACCCCGTAGTGGTGTCTCAAGGCTCTGTATTTGACTCCTCCATCCTGTGTTCTGAGGAGCCTTATGAAATGTCTTAACATCCTGGCCTTAATTTTCTGCCTAATTAGCTGTGCTTCCTGAGGTACACAGTTCGTATAGAGAACAGTTCTGATTAAGCCTGGTGATCAGTGAATTGAGTATGACTTTGGGCCCTGGGCAATTTGCCTATTGACTGCCTTTGACAGGGCATCCTGCAGTCTAGTTAAATCTGAGCAAGTTTAGGAACCAACACCACTGAAGAGTGCAGGTAGCCCAGGATGGTGCTCTATTCAGTAACTGCAAAGGCTTTTGTGCATACTGGGTTAGATTGGTGCCAGGGACGTAGTTTGGTTAAATTAATTCTCAAGTGTTGGAAATTTCTGTTGGCTTTGTTATTAGCTTCATTTGGTGTGTAATTCCGGGCTTTTTGAGGTATCTTATATCTCACTTTTTGATTCAAGCTTACCAAGACACAAAATAAATTGATGTGTATATTCAAAGCCCTTTGCTTATTATTTCATAGGTCATATTCAACTCTAGTACAAATAAGTAATTCTACTGATGTATGTGGGACAGCTGCACAAATCCAGGTCATTTGTGGCTTTGACCGGTTGTTCAATGCAGTCAAAGGATAAATACCAATCCCAATAAAATCCATGAAGTGTTGTGTAATAGTCATAGAATGGCATGGGTTGGAAGGGATTTCAGGAGGCCATCTACTCTGGTGCTTTGTGCAAAGCTCTTTGACACTGGAACCTGGTTCCTTGGTGCTTTGTTCAGGGCTCCATCAGGGCTTTGGGTTTTGAAAATCTCTGAGGACAGATGTGACATTCAGTCTGGGTAACCTGCTCTTGTGCTGAATATAGAAATACAATTTTGTTGTTAAGTTCAGCGCAATGCTATGATTACTTTAGAGAAGAAGTATTTTATTGGTATGCGTTCTTTGAAATTTTGCATATCAAACTCATGCAAACCTAGTCAGATACCTAATATTTATGGGTTTATTTTAATAAAAATCAGCTACTGTGGTGCAGGTGAATGTAGGACTCAGTTTACATGTTTACCTGTTCATGTGGTGGTCATATGCTTTCTGTGCTTATAGGTAATTCTTCTTCGGGTTTTCCCAACCTTGGTTTCTCAGAATTGCACACTCAGGGCAATAGTGTCAGCCCTGGTGTTTCCTGATGCTGTTAGAAGGCCATAATGCTTCTGAATTTGCAGAGTTGCAGGGTTTAGTTTCTGTATATATCTGGGGGTTTCGGCAGGTTGAAAGCTGTTTCAAATGTAAGGTTAGTGTTTGTTACGGTGTCAGAAATGGTTTAGTGATCTGCAGAGTGAGTTGAGGGAGACAGCTTCTTTGTGAGAGTATTTCCATCTTCTTTCCTGTATGTTGAAGCATCAAGGAAAGGAAACTTTAAACTACTGGAGTCTGGGCATCTTCCAGCAAACTCTTGAAGGGCACATATCTTCTGTCAAACGTGCACAGCAGGAAGCTGCCACCTCTGCATTCTGAAATCACTGCCCCTCAGCTGGGCACGTCTGTGCTCCTGCTGCATCGCAGGCACATGCAGTGAGCTATGGCTGAAAAGTCTTTTCATCTTGCAAGAAGCTGTGTTGAACAACCTTCTGCCCAAGGAAGCTCATGCTCCATCACGTGCCAGAATGTACATTGAATGTGTATGCAAGAGGAATAACATTCCCCATCGCTGTTTTTCCTTCCTAACTTTTTGAGTGTGTGGTGGGAAAATTATCCAGGCTGGGCTCACTGCTCATTTTCTTTAAATGCAGGACCCTTTCTGGTATCTGCTTGTAGAATATTATTTATGGGTAATTTGACCTTCCTTAGAAAACTGAACCAACCAAAGAAGCTATGAATAATAAAATGTTGAATAAAAGTTACAGATTCTCTTGGAGAAGAGGTGTTTATGAGCCTACCATATACATTGAACCCAGATGTAATTCAAATCACCCTGTCCAATTGGGTTATTTCATCCTTTGCTTATATGATAAAATGTGTTTTCCTTGCCTGTTTTGTATCTCCTTTCCCATCTGTCCTTCAGGTAAGAAGACACCAAAACAGTACTACCAGATTGAGAAAAAAATGAGCAAATTCTCATGGTAAACTTACTTTTAGTTTAGTTTACCCAAACAAATTTTTAGTTTCAGTACTCAAACAAATGAGTAATACAACTTAAGCATATTTTTTGAATAAGACTGTTAGTTTTGATTATGAAGTTATTTGTCACTGCTTCTCAGAGGGTGGCTGTCTTGCCATAGGTTAGGGCAGTTAAGTGGCTGCAATAGTTCTCCTTTCATGTGTCAGCATGGAAGAAAGTTTAACTGCTGAGGCTGGTCACGGAGACTTGCCCAGCCAAGCAGTAGAGAGGGCTGGCAAGCTACAGGAGCTGCTCATGGCAGTGGGCCCCATCCAAGACTCAGGCTGCGACTCTTTTTTTCTTTCCCCTCACCCTGTTTGCAAACTTAGTCATCTAACAGGAAAGGCAAACAAACCTCAAAGATATTTAGTAGTATGCAACGGCCTGCCAAGTCCTGTCTTCATGTTCCATTGTGGCTGGGTTCCTCGTGCTGCAGATGGACAGAAGCAGGAATCCAGCTCCTGCCATGCCCAGTAATAGACACTCTGGACAAGTGTTATAAAGCAGAAATATCATACAAGCAGTACAAAAAGTAACAAATGATACCAGTTAAGCATCGGATTCTTTGCTGGTTTCAGCTTAGGAGTTGTTATAGTACAAGATTCCCAAAAGCAGTGGTGGTCTGTCTCAGATAACAACGTGGCCTGGGACCTCTTGAACACAGAGATGGAATCCTACAAAGGTCTTGTTGTGCTGCAGTATTGTAATGTTGCACCACACATTGCTTCTTCCGAGGGCTTAGTTGGGATCATTCTTCTGCAAGGGAAACAAATTCCTTCAGATCTACCACATTTCTCACTTAAGTTCTCATGAAATTCAAGTTTGTTGTCAAACTCTTCTAAACTTAGATACAAAGATTATAAAATTGAGAAGAGTGCTACTCTTTATAAAAATGTGCTGCTAGGACCATTGTAATGAAAATAATGTATTTCTGTGCAAACTGAAATTCAGTGATTGGTGTCACTTGGATGACTGAAGGACAACATACACACAAAAAACCCCTCTCAAGTACTTTGTTGCATTTCCTTCTAAATCTTTCAAGAATTAAATGTAAAAGTTAGAATTTTTATTCTTACACTGCCTAGGTACATCATCTTCAGTGTTTGATTAAAACAATAGGGAATCAATCAGTTGTAAATCTAGAGCGGAATGTTCAACTGTGAACAAATTTCAGTGCTGTCTTTGAAGATGTTCCTTGTAATTCTTATCCCTTCTCTTGGAATGAGTTGAGGCCTGTAATCTAACATCATATTTATCCCTGTGGACCCCTGTTCTTTCTCTGAATTGAGAATTTCTCCCATGTGTGTTGTTCTAGTTGCTGCAGAGGCAGGCAGGGGTCCTGGGGAGAAGCTGAAGCTGTTGTTTGTTGTTGTGGTGTGATGCAGCAGCGCTGCCTCTTCCCTTGGCTGGGCGCTGCAATGGCCTTGCAGTGCTTTACCCTGTGCAGTTACCAACCCTGCCAACCCCTGCGTTAAACATCTCCTCGAGAATACATCTTCAGTATAAGGAACTGCAGTGGCCTCTTACCACACGAGCTTTACTTGTGCCCAACCACCCGAGGGGAGAGATCCTAGAATGCTGCTCTTTTCTGTATGGATCTGCTACCAAACCGTGCTGGGAGCCGTTTTGTGTTTGTTTTCATGCCTTCCTCCCTTCTCCCTGCTCCAATCCGGGCGTTCCCGCTCGGGCCCTCCCCAGCCCTGCTGCATCGCTGCTGCTCCGCTGCCACCTGCTGGGAGACAGCCCGGGAATGGGAGGAAAAATGGGACACCTCTCCTTTGACACAGCCCCTGAGGATGCACCACAACAGCCCAAGCATCTGAGAGTGTAGGAGAGTCTAGCTGGGTGTGCCAGGAAAGGCAGGAAAGAGCAAGTCCGATACTGACAATGCTTGAGATAAACTGAGGAACTGTACTGAGCATCTCCAAGGGCTTGTTTATAGAAGCACGTAACTGAGCTCATTTGGGCAATGTTTTACAATCAGAGTACTGCAGAAACAGTTGATCTTCTTACGTGTCTCCTGATGGGGAAAAAAATCTTAACAGAAGTATTTTCAAGAGTCTGTCACAATGCTGTGTGCAGATTTTCCCCTATAAAAATTATTTGCTGAATACAAGGTCTCTAACCAGAATTGAGAGACTGAATGCTTATAGTGGGAATTCTTTTGTCTTGTGTAGTTTATTTTAGTTATATTACTACTGTTTAATTTGCCTAAAATTAAATGATGCTCTAAGTTGAGTATATTAAGATTCTTCAAGTGGCCCTAGCATAGATTCCATTATTGCTACATACATCTGTGACATAAAGCAAGATATTTGGTCCTTCATCATATGATTGTGTTCTTTTAACTTGGATACCACAACCCTTTGTCTCAATGATTTACAGAAGTACTCAAATTTTATAATATTTTAGAAAGAGGTTTTGCATTATTTAGTTTAATTGCCTACTGCTCCAGTGGGGCTCAGTCCCTCAGTGCTTATCACAGCTTGGAAGCAAAACAAAATGCTTTGTTGAACAGAGGTTACTAAGGTGGTGTGAGCACGGAGTGCTGAAACTGCAAACTGCCTTACCATTACTGCTGCTGCTGTGCCCATTCCCTGTTAGCTGCTGGGACATGAGGGACTTTCCATCTCTTCCCTTCCTCGTCCAGGAGCTGTGATCTTGTATTTTTCTATACAAGCTACACCTTCCTTTGCTTTGTGTGCACACCAAAGTCTGAGTTGCACTATTCTGTATAAGATTTAAGTTTTCCGTGTCTCCAGTAACTTATCCTCAGTAAATCAGTGTATCTCTGAAGACTAGGGAATGTATTTAAAATGCATCAATAGTCACATCTCAGACCTGTAGAATGTGCAGCTTAGTACTGAGGCAACTGGACATGGGCAGGTTTCTGCTGTGTTATTGGTGGCAGCTGCTCCCTTTGACTTGGAGGGGACAGTGCCTTACACCATAATAGCCAGAATGGGCTGCTTGGGTCAGGCTGTATTTTAGGTAATACCTTAGTTAAAAGTAGAGTTTGTCTTCATATATACACAGTAAAAGTCCTGGATATCTTGCCTTAAGTCTCATGCACTTGTTAGACTCTCCTGTCCATAGGATTGTGATGTTTCATAATGCAGAAAGTTGCTTTCGTAATAGTGTTGGTTGCATATTAAAAAACATGGAAAGGTTTATCATATTTTAAGATTTCAAAAATGTTTTGTTCAGGTTGGTGTGACTTCCACAAATGGAGACTTGAAAGGATTTATAGATCAGAACCAGAGCCCAACAAAAGGTAAGAAAATTCTATTTGATACATATATTATGATTTGTTTCACTGCATATGGTTGATTCATATTTGGCATACTCAGAATTTAAATGTTCAAAATATATTTCATACATCTCCATTGGTAGTTGTTTATTACTGACATGTAAGTGTCAGTAGCAAAGATGGGAAGGTCTTCAGATTTTCAGAGGGGAAAAAAAGGTGTAGTAAAAGTAATGAGGATAAAATAAGCCTTTTTTTTCATTCCTTGATGGTGAATAATATGCTGAATTTCCTGATTTATACCCCCCCTTAAAGTTCCCTGACTCTGTTGTAGTCAAAATGACAGAGAAGGTTAAGCATGTTGTCATACTTTTAAACGTTCTGCACAATTTACAATAATAATTGTATTTTGTCCTATCCTGTTTTATCTTAGCATTTCTAGATTAGTCATTTTTGACTCAAAAACAATTTAGGATCAGTCATAACAGCTATGGTGTTCCAGTAAAATAAACCCCTTATCTCTATTAGAAAACTCGAGGATTTGCAATTCAGGAAACATTTCAATCAACCTTTCTAAGTAAATACTATTTTGCTGTTATCCACTGCAATAAACCAATGCATGTAGGAGCAGGAAGGATGACTTTTGGCTCATGCCATCAAACCTAAGAGACTGTAAAAACGAGACAGCCTAAACAGAAAATGGCTGGAGCTACAGTATCTTCCTAGTTTTCCAAAGTTTGCAGAACACGACAGACTGGTTGTAGGCCTTTGAGAATTACTTATTGCACACTGGTGAGATAATTGCCCTTTGTGCTTCATTGCTTTGTGATTATTGTGTCGTGATGCTAGAGAAAAAGACTAAGTGCAACATTTTCAAATAAATTCTGAAACAAGCAATTGATTTGTCCAGAAAATAACTGAATAACTTTATAAAATATAGGTCATTACTGTTAGGAATATCCCAGTGACCTGTATCCCACTCTTTATCAGATTTTGCTTCTGAGATGATGGATGCATTATAACCTCCATTTTTGCATATTTTATAAAATATTATGATCTAATGATTTTTTTTTAACCTTGAGGTATAATTAAAAATTGTTGACATCTCTATTGAGATACAACATCTTGTTCACAATGGCTTACTCTTCTTAGAGAATCAAATATTCTGTAAAAGCTGGGGAAACTTGTATAGATACAGCCAGTATCTAAACTGTCTTTTACTTTCAATCTAAAGTATCCTTTACTCATTTCTTTTGGCATGTCCGCTGTTGAACTCGGGAAATTAAGGGATGCGGCGGGGTGGGTGGGAAGAAACTCAAAACAGGCATTCAGATCCACTATCTCTTAACAGGGCTTTGTGAGCTTCCTAGTGAAGGCAGTTTGTATTTTTTTTTATCCATTATTTAAGTTAAATCATTTGCTATAGTAAAACTAAAGGCAATTTGTTGCTACATATCTGGGCCTATTTATACTGTGCCTTCATAGTATTCTTAAAGTGAAGCATGATGGATTTATGATACGTTCAAGAACAAAGGAGAGACGCCATTTGCTCTAATGAGGACCTTCTTGAAAGCATCAGATTTCAAGTTCTAGAAATTTTTGCTTAGAAAAGTTGCATTTTTCTTTCTTTCCAAAAAGATAATTGTGGTGTGTGTTTATTTGTTACTTGCCTCTAGCACAAACAGTATTGCGTTAATGGAACACTTCAGATTCCAGTGCTGAACCTTGAGCACATAGGAAATTCCTTGCAAAATGTCTTCCTTTTAATTAATGAACCCTGATCATTTATTTTTCTGTGAGATCTGTTGGGAAATTCTAGGTTTACTGGGTTTAATTTTGAAAAATGCAGGACTGCTCTAGATAAGCCACTGCCCTGTTCCTTTGCCTGGTAACAGCAGCCTGGATCTTTGAGGCTGCTGTTTCAAACTGCGGGAGGATGTCTTGAGACATCGAGTCAGCTGTTGCTGTTTCTGTACTCACACAGATACTGCAGTCTCCTTCCACAGCTTTACCACCAGGAGATAATCGTTGTGTTGGGGAAACTTTCTGTCTTTGTCTCACTAAAAATGCCTAATTAAAGTAACTGATCACTTGGCCCTTGCACTCCAAAATGGCTTTCTCTGCTTTTCTTCTGTTCACAGGCTCAATTTTCAAAATCTCCTTTCTCTGCAAGTTTTTCCCCTGAACCATCTGAGGGAGTTACCCTGTTGCTGCCATTGCAGTGTTTGTTTGATCAGGCTCCATTTATCTTTCCCACCACTACCTTCAGTGTCCTTTACCTTTATGGTCCATGCACAGCCTCCGGGTGTTTTTCTGGTTTATTTTGCTACAGGAGAAGTTAGTGCTCACAGACTGCTTAGGTATTGCAATCTGATCTGTAAGTCTTATACTGCTGTGTCACTTTTGCTAATTTTTAAATCTGAATTAATGTTTCTAAATAGGTTGACAGGTTGTTTGGTTTATTTGGGGGTTCAGTTTTCTTATTATTGCTTGTTTCCTGTGTTTTTTTAGTGAATATTGTCATCTTGCTGCAGCTTTTTTTGATTTGGCTTTTTAGAATACTTTCAGTATTTATGTTTTTATTCCTTGTGTAGATGATGTCTAGGGGGAAAAAAAGACATTTCTAGTACCCAGTGTATCTAAATGCAATGCAAATTGAGTAAGGAATTTGATGTTTTAAATGTGATGATTGCAGAATCAAAGCATATACATCAAAATTTTTAATCCTCATAAAAAGACTTGCTGCCTTACTTTGAAGGGAACCAGATACTTTTCCTACATGTGCCTAGAAGAAATTTCTCAGTGCTCAGCAGAGCATTAACTCAAATGTTGTTCACTTTGTTCTGTGAACAATTCTAGTTCAGCAGACAATTCACTTCCCTACCTTTGTTACCTTTAACTCATAGGTAACAGGCTCTTTTGGCTAAAAGCCCCTCCATTTGGAGCTTGTTTTTTCCACTTGAAATGAATACTCATTGGATCTGAGAGGGAATGCCACATGCAGATGGCTTTTGACTGATGGCCAGGGTACTCACCTAATGCCAGGGACTGCTTCTGCAAGGACCACCACTGGATAAAATAGTTTAGTAGTCCATGCAGCACAGTCAGGATATCTCCTTTCTGAAAGTCCTTTTCACCTAGGCTTTGACATAGTAGATTCTTACTGTTGCAGTCAAAATTGCTCAGCTGTGGCAGGCTGGGCTGGCTGTGCTTCATTTCCTTACCTGAAATTACTAGTGATTGAAATTATTCCTGTAGGAGACCTGCATTTTAATTCTCCCTGACAGAAAAGAAATGGCTCTGGTTCTCACTGTTTAGTAAATGAATATTCTTGGGTTGCTGCATGGAAAAGAGATGCTTCCTTTCAAGCTTTGGAGAACAGAGATGACTGTTTGTAGCCTTGGGGATAGATCTGTAGGAATGTGTCAGGTATTCTCCTAGGTTTGCATCATGGACTGTGCCTGTTGGGAGAGACTCCTGGGATGATCCATGATAACAAGACTGATGTGCTCCTGGGTGTCAACAGAACTTCGGTGCCCAGTAAGGTTGATTGACAGGAACTATGGAATGGCATCCATCATTCAGTCCTGGTTTAAGTGGCAAAATGCCTTTGTGGAGTTGGCTCATTCTGTTAAAATGATTCATTATAATAGTTCAAGTTAGTCCTTAAGCAGGTGTAATTTCGTTTGTGAATGAGTAGGATAGTGACAGCTGTGCTGTGGGTTTGGGGTAATTGTTGCAAGCTATTGTGAATTAAACCAGACTTGCTGTGGAGTTCATGTTAAAAAGTTGCAGGTGTAACTGGGAGGATTTAAAATTTAATCTGTTTGGGAGACACTCCCAGTCACTAAGTTAGCTTGAAGTTTCCTAATCCTGTTTTTATCTATTACAAAAATGAAAAATCAAACCGTTTTTGCGGTGATTCCAAGCAGAGGGCGTGTCTGTGTTACCCCTTGCCCCATAAAACCACCCCCTGCCCATGCACAGGGATGTGTGCAGCTTTCAGGGCTCCCTGGCAGCTTAGAGAGTCCCAAGGCTCCCTGATCTGTTGGAGTTGCCTGGGTGTGAAACTGTGATAAAATCAAGCTTTGCAGTCACATATCACTTGAAAACCCATGTCAGTGGTCAGTGAGTGGTCATCAGCCCCTTCAGTTTGCAGGCACCGCTGCCGTGGCCATGCAGCAGAGTGGGGATGGCTGGGTGGAACAGCCTGGGGATACCCTGGGATACCAGCAGGGAAGCCAGCAGGGATGCCAGGGCACACCTGTGCATGGGGGAAGGAGAGGCTGCCCCAGGGCGAGTGGGACTGGGCACATCTTCCGCTGCTGGGGCCATAGGCACAGGATTCTTATCTTAAAATTTATAATGTAGACCCACACAATGGTTTTGAGAAATTCTGCTGTCCTTAGTTAATCCTTTGTTGTTACTGTATCCCCAGTTCCTATGAGTTTACATGTTGTTCTAAGTTTACTGCTGTGGAGGGAAAAGGGACTCCAGCCATAGAGCACCAATCTTGCAACAGGTTCCATGAGGAAGGAGCCATTAATCATATCATAATTGCAGAGAGCTTGCTTTGGGTGGGAATCTTCACTTCTAATACAACTTCACAATGAACTTTTGTTTCAATGCATCTTTTTATTACACAGTACCTATCTTTTACTAAGTCCTGACAGGGCTGGTGTTCTAAAAACTCAGTACATAGGTCTGCTGTAACAGAAGTACTTCATTGTATGCTTGAAGAGATCTGCTAAAATGACCAAGACATCAGAAGCAGTTATCCATAGGCCTATGCCCAGTACTTTCAGATTCATACAGCTGTTAACTCCTGTGGATTTGTCCCAAACTGAATAGTAAAAGACTGAAAATGTACTGCTCAGTGTAAACCTGAAGTACATTGAAAAACTGTCTGCCCCATTTTATTTTTTTCTTTTCTACAGATCTTTTTGATTTCATCTATTTCTAGATATGTATGTGCTTCTACAGGTTGTGGAATTTTTAAAGTTAGGTTTGTAGCCCAATAATGTTGTGCAATGAACAAATTAAGAAAATGTACCAAGAAAATACTTGTGTACTAATAACATGATAAAAATTCAGTTTTTCTATATGCTTTTATAGTGCTGACCTTGGAGATCAGTAAACGTCTTAGTGTAATAGAGAACCCTGAGGACACATCACATATGTTATTGCAAAATATCCTAATGGACTGCTGATATCTCACAACTTTGCAATGTGGCTTTTGCTATCACTGTCAAGCCATAGGCTGTATTATTAAAAATAGCTGTTCACTGAGACACTTTAAAAAAGTGGACATTTGTTTAGAGTGCTGAATATGAAATCCAAATTACTGACACTTCCCTGTTGTTTTGTTTGAAAATTCAAAGGCTTTTTTTGTTGATGTATGCATTGTGTGTAACCCCAGCTGGTTGGGCTGTGCTCCCCATCAGCCATGGTCTCCTTCAAACTGGCTGTGACAGATTCTATAGATTCTCCAGTTGGCATTGTTTCTGATTATCTTTGCAACGAAGCTGCAGACCTAACAGATTCAGTTATACAGGCAAAAAAATCACTAAAATCTCCTTAGCTTCATATTTGTATAGGAGTGCATGTTGTTTATGTGAAATTAAGCTATTTAGGGTGGCACATAATGATTTAAAGTGAGTCATGTGAGCATATATGTGCATAAACATGAATAACTATCTGTGACTGCTTGAAGCTGAAGATCATTTAAATTGAATTTTTCTTTGTGTGTGCCAGTAAAATTATTGCACAAATGCCAGGAAGAGTAATAGTTATGTAGCAATGATGGTTTTTTTAAATATGAAATAACAGCAACACTGGTTTCTCTCCCTGAGAAGCAACAATAGTGGTGACTGAACGATGGAAAAATAATTTATGTAGGAGCAGTGCTTTTGTTCTGAGAGAAATATACATATGTCCACTGGCAGATTTTTATTCTGAATTTGCTTCAGTGCCAAGGAGGCTCAGTTTGGGATGGCTTTCTGTGTATTGCAGCTAAAGCCTCTCAATGAGAATTTTAAGTGGGTTTCTTTCCCATGTGCTTGGTTTTCCATAGGTAAATGGGAATAATGACACTGACCTCCTTTGTGCCTTGAAAGTACTGCTGAGAAACATTATATAAGAATTGAGTATTATTATACAAATCATTCGAGTTTGATCCATCTGTGCTGACCTTTTCCATCCATGCAGTGAGATTACCGTGACTCGAGGCTGATGGGTCTCATTGTGTTCAGCTTATCACTGTACTCACTGCTGTTGTACCCTGGGACATAAATCAGTGTAATCTTTTTTGTCCTCAAATGATGGGTGTTATTAAGACTTGGCATTTATTTAGAATTTGGTCATTTTTAAAGCCTTTACAGTTGCTTTGTGGTAGTATATATAGTTACTTTGATGATACTTCTGCTTTCAGTTGAATCTGTTGAATGTTTTGTGACATCTACTTCCTCCTAAATATAATAACATAATACTACAATGATATAGTACTATAATGATATAATAATAATATTTGAAGCAACTGAGGTTACATGAGTATCTGGACCATTATGCTGTTTTGAAATAAAGAAAAATGGTAGGGGGGAATATTTTATTTGTAATTGATACAACTTTCTGTTTACTATTTTTTCAACTGCTGACAAACACATAGAACAACCTCTTACTGTGAAAAATTTGGTTCTTCTTTCTTCCTGGCCATTGTGGATAAGAAATACCTCACTCATAAAAACAAACTGGTTCTTTTTCATCCTATCTATATTTAAAAATCTACACATTCACAATATTTGTATTTGCCAATGAAGAAAATTAAAAGCAAGAACAAGGGTGGGGAGACATTTCTTTGAAAACTTGGTCAACTCTTAAGGTTGTTCAGACAGTACTGCTGCCAAATGAGGGGTTTGTGTAGGGATTAGAAGATGAAGATATTTTTTATTGACAGTAACTCTAGCCAAAAAGACACTTAAAAACACACCATATGTAAGCAACTGTCTTTTTAAAATCAAGATCAAGTCATTTGAATGACTCTTGTATTCACTGGAGTTGCCCCATGGGTGCCCATGTTCTTTTATCCAGGGAGCCGTGTAACTGAAGGCACAGTGCAGCAGTAGCTGTAATTAGTGGTTTATCAGTGGTTTTTCCAGGACTGCTCAGTAAATCTGGTGGGTTTGGCATGGGTCTGCATGTGAGTGTGAGGGAAGTACATCCACACAAATGTTCAAAGCTATTGGAGGTGCAGCTGGACCACATGGATCTCATGGATACCGGTCTGCGTGGCGCATGCTGAGAGAAACAAGCTGTGCCCAGGGTGGATGTGGTGGGTGGCCATGTGCATTGGCTGTGCTGCTGTGCTCATTGTCCCGTGCTGTGAGTCCCACACGGCCACTCTGGCACTGTGAAACATGACAGCCCAGTGCCTCTTGCAGGCTGGCAAGTGCAGCTGGAGACAACTGTGTGGTGTAGCCCTGTGGTAAAAGAGCTGGGAGCCAAAACTGACATTTCAATTTTACTGCACTTGGCCATGTGACCTTACGCTGTCGGCACCAGAGAAAGTAATTTATTTCTTTTCCCTGGTAAGAAAAGGGACAAGGAGAAATAGTATAAGAGCTGATCTTGGAGATAATGGGGTCAAAATTTCAGTTGCAGAAGAAAAGAGGAAAATTCCTACAGCAGTACTGGGAAGTGGCACATCATTGATGGCAACGGGCTGGAATGAGGGAAGAGACTAGGTTTTGATGGAATATGCTGCCACAACTTGGGAAGTCCTGGGCAAAATCCTCTCCCAGAAGTAAAACTGACAAGTGAGAGAACTATTTTGGGCTCAAAATGGGAACACAGTGTATGTAAATCATGAATTACTGTCTTGTGCTCTCTGGCACTACCTTACAAAAGATGTTTCATAACAGAGCTTGCTTTTACTTGGGGGGTGGGTTTGCGAGTGTGGGAGGTTTATATTTGTTGTTCTAGGTAAGTTACATGACTGAATAATTTATTCACTTTATTGACTAGAGATGCAAGCTGCTTCCAAAGATGTTTTCAGATACAGATTTGCCTTTTGGAAAATTAGTATTAAGTAGTAGTATTACTCCGGATGCCAAAAGAATTTACGCAGAACATTAGAACATCCTAGTCTCAATTTGTTTGTATTTCTCATATATCTGTTGAATATGATAAAGGTGACACTTTGCATATATCTACATCTTTTCTACTGTTGTGCTGTAACTATGGAAGATAAGATCCTTTTTCTCTCAGTTGTGTTGCTTCTGCTTCCTGTTGCAGAGAAGTTACTTTGTTGAATTTATCATTTTTCAGTTATCTCATGGAAAACATAGGTATACTAAAATAAAATGAAAAAAAGAGACCATGATTCAGGACCAAGTGAGAAAAGAAAATTGGGTAGTGGAGGTGAACAGATGATGTGAGAAAAGACAGGAGAACAGGGACGTGTAACACCACTGAGTCAGCTTGGGCCATGTGGGCTGAGTGTTGGCTGGCCCTTGTGGGAAGAGGGCTGGTGTTTGTGCTGCTCTGAAGGGACCTGTCACCTCAGATGCCTTCAGCTGCTGTCTGTAGTGCCAGAGAACATTAGTAGCTCTCCAGGAACCAGTCCTCATGACCCCAGCTAGACCCAGGCTGACTCTGGATTACCAGGCAGTGGCAGCTCTTCCTTGTATTTGGTTGTGCCTCAGAACCCCATCCCTCCCCATGCTGGATCAGGCTGTGGGTAGGGAGTGGGGCTGGTGTTTGATCAGTTCCCAGCTCTCCTGCTTTGAAGCTGTCACAGAGAACAGAGCTGCTGCCACCACGGTGTCTGTGGATAAGCTAATGTGCTCAGGGCTTCGAGAGACTTGTGCACAACAGTTTGAACACTCAGGGGGTAGCGGTGGTTCTGCAACAGTTTTGATTTAAACATTAAGTCCAAATGGCTGCCTGGTCTCAAGTTGCAGTTGGCTTACATCAGTGATGTCTGTGGAATGCTCTGGGACAGTCAGATGAGGAATGATCAAGGCTTGAAGGTTTATGGATGCATATTTTGTACACGTGATTATGATTATAGATAGGACTTTTACGTTGACTTCTATTAGAAGTATTCTCATTAATTTTCACTTCTTATGGTGAGGAATGTCAGGCTGTGTGCTCTTTGTCTTAAGCAAGAATAAATTGTTTCTGAAAATAAAATACATGTAATTTTAAAGGTAAAATAGTGAAGGTGTAGTTTTGTGAGGCGTCCTTGTGACAATCTGCTGAGAGGTCTGGAGGTTGTTACATGAGGGTGTGTTTGCGGCGAATGAGACAGCAAAGCTAACCTGATTCCAAAGTGTTAAAGTGGTGTGAGAATTTGCCAAAGTGTTTTTCACAGGTTACTAAGGAAGTAATTTAAAACTCTCTCTTTACCACTGTTTTTAGGTAATATTTCAGTAATCGCATTGCCAGTTTCCAGCACCAACTCTCCGACTAAGATTTTGCCAAAAACCTTGGGACCAATCAATGTGAATGTTGGACCCCAAATGGTAAGTTTTGCAACCCCAGTAATGCCTGGGTAACTGGCTTGTGTAACTGGCTGTGACTTCCTGGTGGTGTAAGACAGGAACATACAAGGAACTTGCTGCTTCCTGCCTCAGCCACAAAGTGCCCCACCTGGATGGATGGTGGTGATGTGAGGGCACAGCAGGCCTGGCGTGCCAGAACTGCCACTCTCAACAATGCTCTTGTATGTGCCCTTAGGGGATACTCATCTTCCTGGCTTTGAGTGGAAATTGAAACAGCTTTACCAGCTGACATTTTAACTATTACTCAAAAGTGTACTAAGAAAAAAATCCTCATTATTGATGCTCTTTGAATGTTTTGAGTCATGTTCTCACCAGTAAATCTCCAGCATTGTCAGAGTGTCTTTGATGTGTTGGTAGAAATTCTAAACTTGTTGAAACTACTCTTCTTAAAACTGTCTTTTCCTGTCCACGGTAACTGTATATGTATATTGATGTTACAGGGATTTTGGATCCAGTTTTGAGAAAAAAATTAGGTTTTCTGGTGGCCAGAGAGCTAAATAGGCAATAGTGTGAACAGTTTCTAGTAACCTGATACCTCCTTGCCAAGCACTTAGCCCGAGTGTAGAACCATTTGATGTGTTTTATAAAAATGGTGTTGGGCCCTTCTCACATGAGTAGTGTCTGCTGTTCTTCAGGGGGTTTGTCCCAGCTGGGCAGAGGGGCACACACACCACAGCCACACCCATGGCACTCCCTGCTCGCAGAGCACTGCCCCCAGCACTGGCCAGGGGCTGCCTGCCAGGAACAGCTCAGTGCGTCAGCGCTGATGTGTGTCTCGCTACAGCCTGTGCCCTGTGGCACTGCACTGAACAGTTGTGCCACTGAGGATGTGTCCTGGTAGTGCAATAAATAGCCTACAACAGGGAGAACAGTCACTTAATGCAGTTATGCCTGACTTCTCAAGCCCTGCTTTTGCTTTTGGTTTCAGTGAGCCCTGCTTGCAGTTCAGGTTCTATAGCAGGTAGAAGTTGCAAAAGCTACTGTGTGATGTGAGACACACCATTTTTATTCTTTTTTTGTTTTATTTTTTATTCTGCTGCTTTGCAAGGATAGATCTATATTCAGAAAACATTTTATTATTAAATAGCCATAATTGCAGGCCTTCTAAGACACCCAGCATACAGCTATGTTGTGCCAAGCTGTTTAAAAGTGAATGCTCGTGAGCTGTCAGTAGTGCCAATGTCAGCGCTCCCTCAGCATCTACCTGTGTCAGCAACACACTGCTTGATTAATTAATTTGTTTAGGCTTTATTTAACCACTGTGTGTTCCAGCTCTTGGGGCCGCTCCGGGTCCTTCAGAGCAGCACGGAGGCTCTGGGATGCCGTGTGTCGGGGCTGTGCCGCGGTGGGTCCGTGGCGCTCGGTGCGCTCGGTGCGGGTGCAGGAGCGGCCGGGTGCCGCTAGATGGCGGCGCGGGCCGGGCTGGCCGCGTGTCACTCACCCCGGGCCCGTGGGCACCTGCCACCGAGCTCCGGAACGTGAATCACCCCTTGATACCCTTCTGCCTCCGGCCAGGGCAGCAGTCCGGTGACAGAAGTGACACCTTTCCTGTGCCTGCCTGCGATGAGTAAAGCCAGGTCCCTTTGGTTCTCCAGTATCAACCAGGAAATAGATACATAAACTGTACCTGTGTTTTGGTTTCTAAAATTCTCTTTTCACTTGGTTCTGTCAAGCTGTACATTTGCAAACAATAAGTGAGATAAATTTATGTCTTTAAGACAAAAAGACATGTATGTAGTCACGATGTGGTACCAGGAGAGATGTGAAGTAATGCTCAATGAGCTAAGGAAATGGGGAATTCTTCACATACCATTTTTCTACTTATCTAAACTTGTCTTTTGATGGATACCAAAGAAATGCTGTATACTTATCTGTAGCTTGTCTAGTTCTTGTCCATATGAATAATACAGTAATACAGTACAATTAACAGAAAACTTAGCAGCACTGTAACAACTTTGCTGTATGAAGATCTTCTGATGCCATCTCTTCTGTATACTATGACTGCTTCTGGTACAGAATTATTATTACTCTCCTTAGTGCAATGCTTAGTATGAATTTTGGGCTATAGTAACCTCTGTTTTCTTAAGAGAGCTGTGTTTCTTATTGCTAAATTTTACAGATCATAAGCACACCACAAAGACTGACCAGTTCAGGGAGTGTTCTGATTGGGAGTCCATATAACCCAGCTCCAACAATGGTCACACAGACACACATAACAGAAGCTTCCGGCTGGGTCCCAGGGTAAGACTTTTGTCTCATTTAAAGATGTCTGAGCGTCTGGTGTGATCTTTTCCATTATTTATACTGTTGAATCTGTACACTGACTTACACTTTCTAGTTCTTGCACAACAAAATGGAGTATGGTGTGTGCTTCTCAGACTGGGAGGCACTTCTGATGTCTGGAGCATGTGAACACAAATTATAAGCACCAGTCACTTCACTGTCTGCTTTAATTGTGGTTTCTAGCAGTGTCTGTTTCTTGGTGAAAATGGAGACTCACAATGACTCCTGTTACAAGAAGCCTTTATTTTTTCCATAAGTTCATGGTACAGCCGTGTAGCACTGCTCCTGAGCATAGCAGCAGGTGTCTACAGGGAGAGAGACTGCCAAAAACACTTCAACAGGCATTTAAGAATAAACTCTAATAGACAACTTTGAATATAATCAATGTGGTATTTTTATTGCTATTCTACATTGGCAGCAAATTTCATGGGGCTCTGAGGTGCTCCAGCCAAACATGACATTCTTTATCTCTTCTAATTAAATCTGGTCTTTACAGTGTTCCTTGGCATTTTGTTTTAATATCAGTACTGCTGATCTTAGCTGTCTCAAAAAGGATGTAGTGCTTTGCCTCCAGAAAAGTAATATATTTCTGCATCTAGATTAATTTTTCTAATTAGTGATAAATGTCAGTATTACCTTTTCAACATTAGAGGTGGGAAATGGAGCATCTAGGAAAGAGCAAACATGAGAGTGCAGTGTTTGTACATTGACTTTCTCCATTTTACTCTGTAAACAAGGACTGTCATAGGTTGTACTTCCCAATTAGTGCATTCCCCCTCACAGAATTGATAAACTGCAGGCCCAGCCGCACAGTTTTTAAGCTAATTTTTTTGCTGAGTATGTGTTCATTTCCTGAAATACCTTTTGAATGCACTTAGTTTTGATTTTATTTGAGAAAGGAGTCATCAAAGATCACTTTTTTCCTGCAAATTTTGTGAAATGTGGAGGCCAGGCAGACATTCTTTCAGTACCCAGAAGATGGACAAACTCTGCTGTCTGGTCACAGCTTGCTAAACCAAAGAATCAACACACCTTGACCTTAGTGTCATCCAAACCCAGTGATGGGGATTCCCAGAGCAGCCTTGTTGCAGTATATCAACCACCACCACCAAGAAGCACCATCCTTCTCTTTGTGTACTGCCCAAGTCAAGACACGGGATTTCCAATGAGCTTTATCTTTTGCTTCACCCATAAAAAGGATCAAGATGACTCCAGACAGACTAGTCAATAGTGATCCATGCAAAAGTCCATACAATAGGCCATATTTTCATCTGAGGAACAGAGCTGAGGAAGGGTCTGTGGTATTCCTGAATTGAGGTAGTGAGCCCTTGCTGAAGACAGTTCAGAAGACTGCTTGCTTTACCCATTGTTTATTCTGCAGATTCCAAATTATTTCCAAAAGCAAATGAGAGGAGCAGGTTCATTGGCAGGGCTCAGCACAGGCTGCAGCAGCCTGGTGTGCAGAGCAGGGCACAGCTCTCCCCTCACTGCCACTCCAGGCCCGTGCCCAGGGCAGCGCCACAGCCCCTGGCCCACCTGCTCAGCCCCCAGTTAAGCACCATGGACAGAAATCCCACCGGTGCTGCCGAGGGAGAGGCCTGGTTGCGCATTGTGGATCACACAACCAGATGTGTGCTGGCTTTCAAGCACAGGTTTTCAAACCCACCATTTTGTTGAGCCTCCTTGCCAGCAGTGTCAGGTGTTTAGCTGTGTAAGTCTGTGCTGGGAGCCCTGCTTTGGGAAGCTCAGCACAGCTCTCGGGCAGTGCCTTGGCTCAGCTGCAGCAAGAAAAGGAAAGCAGCTCCTGCAGCCTGCTTGCTGTGGGGAAATAAACAGGATGATAAGGAACAGCCAGTGATTGCAGACTGCTGCTCCTGTGCAAAATTCACAGCAGCTGTTTCTTCAGAGTCTCTCTTCAGCTCTGTATGCATCAGCTCTAACAGCAACATGTTTAGTGTTTTACCTTGGGGTTTTGTTTAAAGATTTCTGAACAATCACTGGCTTGAAAATATAGGATATATCTTATGCACTGTTTAAAGACATTTTTATTCCATGTGGAGGAATTTTAAATAGGAATTTTCAAAGGAGCCCATCTTCTCCTTTTTGGTGGAATTTGGTCATCTAGCTCACACCAGCACTTCCTGTTGTTCCAGGTGAAGTGACTTCCCTGAATTCATATCAGCAAAGCATGGTAAAATTGGGAATAGAATTTGTCTGGCAGTGAGCTCTGACAACTTCCTCCACAAGTCCTAACTACCTTCCCTCAAATTTTGTCAAGCTCTGTATGTTATTGTTCCCTTTCAGTAAACATGTAAGAGCAAACACTAGAACCAGCTAGGCCCCATATACAGTGATTTTAGTGGTCTACAGATATAATGTTATTTTCAACTTAAGTTTGAATTGTCTTGTCTTAGGGAGCGAAAACGGACTCAAGAAATTATAGAGTCAGATTTTTCAGAAAGGTGAGTGTTGCTGAATGTATATTTAATGTATAGAGTCATACCTGGTTTACTTCAGATTTGCCTTTCAGAAAGACGGCTTCCAGTTCCCACTTTCAGGAGTTTTCAGTCCTTCACATCACTGTGAAGGGCTGTGTTGGGTTTTTTTTTTAGTCTTCTGGTGTTCCTTTTTACTCTTTTTTGTTTCTTTTATCTGTGTTCTGTTTTCTTAAATACATTCAAATTTTGAAAACCATTCTTGTTTTTTAATAGTTTCTTTAGCTTTTTGCTGCTGACAGCAAATAACAGCTCTCCCTGGAACACATTACCAAATTAAACCATGAGACTAATTTAAAAAAAAAACAACAAACCCAAAAACCACACAGCTGAACTTCTTAAAGGCTTCTATTGCATTACACATCCCAATCTAGTTTGTGTGATAAAAACAACTGCTCCTGTTTTTTTCTATTATCATTACCTAAGCTCTTGCTTTTCCGGAAGAAGGTGAATGGAAAATAACCCTGACAGTTTGCCAGTTCTTAATTTGGTGCCTTAAAACCCAATTAATATGTACTTATTCTCCACAAAAGAGATTCTTGTATCTGTTCTGTGTTGGACACATCATCAAATAGATATATATATATGGATATATTCTATGATGTGTATATATGGATATATTCTGTGATGGACACACCTTAATTCCCCTAACGACCAACTTCAGTATCTCCTGCTGTATTTTAAATAGGGATGTCTGAGCCTTTCTATTTTAGGCACGCACATGAGAGATCCCCATAGATCTGGCTTCCAGGCACATAAGCACCCTGGGAGATTTTCCTCTTTTTTTCAGTTGTGCTTTTGTGAGACTACCTGGAGATGAATTACAAATCCATTTTAAGCATCTTTCCAGCAGGATGTATTGAAATGCTATCAATGTAGAAATAGTCAAGGAAGGGGAAGGGGCTCTAGTGCACTTTTTTGCCAATTTGTAAGAAACAAGAAACTGATGCAAAAGTTTTATTTTTCATTTAGACAGTCCAGATTTCTGTTGCAAAAGCCTTTTGCTGTGTAACAAAGTCGCTTATTAACATTCAGTGTATTAAAATAATACTTTTCTCTTTTCAGTAAGAGAAGCAAGAAAGGAGATAAAAATGGGAAGGGTCTGAGGCATTTTTCAATGAAAGTTTGTGAAAAAGTTCAACGTAAAGGAACAACTTCATATAATGAAGTCGCTGATGAGCTCGTATCAGAATTCACAAATTCCAACAGCCACCTAGCAACAGATTCAGTAAGCAAATATGTGTTGAAATTTTTTATACCATTACAGATTTCTTTGGTTTATCATGGAATTCTCTTTCTGCACTGTCTTGCCACAGTCCATACTCTCCTTCACTTACATAGTTCTCAAACATAAAGATTACCCTTTGAAACTTAAAAATACAGAATTAAAATGAAGAATTGAACTCCCTCTAAATTATAAACAAAGTAGAGGAATCCACCAAAATAACTAACTTTAAGAAAAGGCTACTCTTGTATGTGTCGTCTTGTCAGGCTCTTCAACAGTGCCAGACTTGCCATGATGGAATTTCCTGCAGAGATGCTTCAGGAAGGCCTGAAGCTTCCATTTGCAACCAAGCATGTTCCTATGGTATCCAAGGGGTATCACAGGTGAAGGATCATGGTTTAACACCACTCTGACCTGAACTGCCATTTTGGCATTTTATCTTCTCCATGTCTATGAAGGATGTGTTCAATTACTTTCCTTTTTTAATTCAATTCTTTTGTTGTAATTAGTGCTGTATTGTTTTCTTAGCAGGCTTATGATCAGAAAAATATTAGACGGAGAGTTTATGATGCCCTCAACGTCCTGATGGCAATGAACATCATTTCAAAGGAGAAGAAGGAAATCCGATGGATCGGCCTTCCTACAAACTCAGCTCAGGAATGTCAGAATCTAGAGGTAAAGGGAGGTACATGGGAAATTCTGTTTTGTTCACCCATTGTGATAATTGAGTTGCTCTTCAGAAGGAGAATTTTTTTCTCAATTTGAACCTGATTGGTTTTGATGCTTGTGCACTATGAAAATACAAATTTTGATATTGGAACAAACTGAAAGAATATGTTTGTGTATACTTAGTTTAGTTTCATTTAGTAGACATTACATTTAGTTTTTTAAAAAGCCAAGCTCTTTACCTTACAAAAATGGACACTGATTAAATCAGGGATTATTTTTAAGATTAAAGTCTGTAGTACCTTGAATTAACCAGAAGAAAGTCAAAAGAGTTTATGGTTCAGTTATGCTCACAAAACGGTTTACATTTAAAAGGAGACCAATTCTCTATTAATGTCTGTACTTAGAAATATCATTCAAAGGAAATTAAATGGAAAAACAATTCCTGCTGGGATGTGAAATACTAGTTATGAACTGCCAGTGAAAGCAAAAAGAAGTTTTACTTATTGGTTACTTCCACTCTTTTTTCAGCAGGCTAAGAGTTACAGTGGTTTTTTGCAGGGATGCCAGAATTTATATGCACAAATGTTGCCTGTCCTTCAGGCCAAATGTGCTATAAATAAAAAGCACAAGTCACTGTATTTACTGCAGCGTGCTGTAATGGCTGTCTGCAAATATATTTCAGTTTGTGATACTTGGGCCTAATTAGGTATCTTAAAAGGTGGGTGGGTGCCTCTTCAGTACAGAACAGTTATTTTTGTGCAGGGTCATTTACATCAATTGTCTTTCTAGACGTGGTGAGAGAAAAGCTTTTACTGTCCTTGTCCATTACAGCAACTTGAAAAATACAACCATCCTAGGAGAATGCATGTGTTCAATCATTATGCTCCAGGATGTTTTTTAAATTCTGGATAAATCTACATTTTGCATGCATTCATGTGAATGCATTGTCTCCAGTATAGGTTATTGTTACAAATAAGAAACTTGAATTTCATTGTCTCATCTTCAATAGTCATATGCAATCCACTGTTTCAGGCTCTAATTACACATGCACAAAATGGAAGCCAGGCATATTTTTCAAAAAATGTTGCTTCCCCTGACATGATAGAAAAGAATGTAAAACAAAGATGCATTTTCATGGTGTGAAAATCAGAATTAATTTTGCTTTTATAGCTGTATGAAGTGGCAACTGTTCTTACATTGTAAATCCATAATAAGATTACCAGTACAAAAATCAGTGCAAAAGAGCTTGTTATATAGAAACCATGCCTAAATGATATCTGTACTGCTTACTGGTTTTAAGACTCCCAGCACAGAAAGCCATCTACTGTGCTCTGAATGAAGCATTTTAAACATTAAAATGTGTGAGGAGGGAACCACCACAAAGTGACCTTGTAAATAAGATAGAGGAGTTTGGACCAGCTAAGTTTTAAAAGACCACATCATTTAGTTTCAGTACTTGAATGAAAAGGTAATTTAAGAGTTTAGTATTTTGGGGAGCCAGTGATAAAGTGCTGGTACCAAGGGGATGATGAGGATAAACCCTTTTCAGCCCCAGTGAGTACTGTCCAGTTCTTCAGCCCTGCCTCAGAGGACGCTTCCAAACGCTGCTGTACCTGCAGGGTCACAGGCAGCCAGCGCTGCCCTGCCCCAGCGCTGCCCTGCCCCAGCGCTGCCCTGCCCCAGCGCTGCCCTGCCCCAGCGCTGCCCTGCCCCAGCGCTGCCCTGCCCCAGCGCTGCCCTGCCCCAGCGCTGCCCTGCCCCAGCGCTGCCCTGCCCCAGCGCTGCCCTGCCCCAGCGCTGCCCTGCCCCAGCGCTGCCCTGCCCCAGCGCTGCCCTGCCCCAGCGCTGCCCTGCCCCAGCGCTGCCCTGCCCCAGCGCTGCCCTGCCCCAGCGCTGCCCTGCCCCAGCGCTGCCCTGCCCCAGCGCTGCCCTGCCCCAGCGCTGCCCTGCCCCAGCGCTGCCCTGCCCCAGCGCTGCCCTGCCCCAGCGCTGCCCTGCCCCAGCGCTGCCCTGCCCCAGCGCTGCCCTGCCCCAGCGCTGCCCTGCCCCAGCGCTGCCCTGCCCCAGCGCTGCCCTGCCCCAGCGCTGCCCTGCCCCAGCGCTGCCCTGCCCCAGCGCTGCCCTGCCCCAGCGCTGCCCTGCCCCAGCGCTGCCCTGCCCCAGCGCTGCCCTGCCCCAGCGCTGCCCTGCCCCAGCGCTGCCCTGCCCCAGCGCTGCCCTGCCCCAGCGCTGCCCTGCCCCAGCGCTGCCCTGCCCCAGCGCTGCCNGCCCCAGCGCTGCCCTAACCCTGCCCCAGCCCTGCCCTGCCCCAGCACCGCTGGTCCCAGGGACAGCAGCTTGGCCGCAGCAACTGGCAGGAACCAAACTGCTGCAAGAGCTGTGCTCCTGTGGGAAATGTTACCTCTACCCCTTTTTGTTGCTGTAATCTTGTCAATTTAATCAAGTCTCAAACAAAAAGTGGAGGTCACTGGAAAGATGTAGGTGATCATAAGGCCAGCCTCCATATATTTATGTCTAGTAGCCTGCAGCTAGGAGAACAGTGGGACATGCACAGTTCCAAAAGAGTGGAACGCAGAAGGAAAAAAAAAACAAAAAAACCCCAAAGCATCCCCCTCGAGGAAGTTTAATTTGGTGCCAACTGGCACTCAGTGCAAGGCAGAAGAGGCAAAATGGGTGGGGAGATAATAGTCTCTTGTAATAATTAAATCCTTGCTGGAGTTAAAATTGTTGACAAAGAAAGACATTACAGTCTGCCAGACCTGTTTAATGGAGAAACTCATGTGCCCATGCAACTTGCCCGCATTTACAAAGAAAGCCTGTTCAGTTTGGCACAAGGGAACAGGTAAGGTAACTAAGTATCTTATATATTTACATTTATCTTTTAAGATAGAAAAACAGAAGCGGATTGAAAGGATAAAACAGAAGCGAGCCCAACTGCAAGAACTGCTGCTGCAGGTATATTTAATTTTAATTTTTTTTCCCCATAAATGAAAATATCAAGTGCAAATCCAACATGTTAGGATTTCTGAAGTTCTTTCTAGATTTAACTAACTGCTGTGACATACTAAGGAGAAAAGTTTGATCCCTGTGACCTTTCTGGATTCTGGCAGGGGAACCTCTTGCCATCACTTTGTGGTTCAGTTTTGCCTGCTGTAAACGAGCACGCTCCATCTGTGTGCCACAAGTTTTTCTAAGTGTTCTGCTTTTGCCAACCTTAGTGGGAATGGGGACAACTCACAAGTCCCCTTTGTTGACTCTTAAGTTCCACCAGAGCTACCCTGAGTCATTCTTCAAAACTTCTCTTTGATCTAAGCTATGGTTCACAACAGAACTTGTGTAAATGTGTGCAGAGTTGTTTTGGGGAATATAGACGTGTCTGGATCTTAAGAAGGGAAGTCTGGCAAATCGAACACCTTTACTTTCTGTCGTGTACCTTTGAGATGAGTTTTGGCTTTAACTACTGAAATATATTTCAAATGCATCTTGTTTATAAAGTAACATTTTATAAATATAGTTATGAGCATTCTTAAGCGTTTTAGTCTGTGCAGACTTTTATTAACTTAAATGCAATCAAACTATTTTATGAGATTACAGGCAATAAGGCTGCATTTTTTTCCTGGTTCAACTACATTGATACAATTTTTATGTAATTGATATTCACTGAAACTTTCAAATATGTGATGCTTCTCCTTTTTTTGTCACCAAAAGCTGTTTCTCTACTTAGGGTACAATTGTGATTCTATCTGTCTGACCCATCAGCAGTTCCTCCAAGTGTAACATGAAATTACACTGGTGAAAATAAGGCAACTCAGGCCCTCTCAATTTTTAGTCCAAATATGACAGAGTTGGCTCCCTTGCTGTCCACAGCTGTCATTATTGCCCCAATTGTGTTGATTGCCAAAGGGTTTACCAGGCCTTTGGGATTCTGGCTATCCATCTTTTTCCCCTTAAGTGGAGTATGTAGTGCCTCAAGTGGGTAAGTACACTGACTTCCAGTCCCTCAAATAACATTTCCTAAACCCATACACTTTCATACATGTGCAGTCAGATATAAGAAACTGGCAGGTAGTGAGTGGTGTCACAAACAGCACCTGTGTAATAACTTCCGGAGAATTCCAAAACTAATTCTTTTGAGAGAGGGAAGATGGTGATGGATGAGAAGGGAAAGAGGATACAAGTACAGATTATGGGAAGTGGGGGACTTTTTGTTAACTTTTGTTTCAGTGTAACTATCTCCTACCCTGGGGAGAAGACCTCTGACTCAGAGCCTTTTCAAAGAGATTGGGGAAGCATTCTCCAGTAAGCCCTATTGCTCATTTCTTGTTTCTTCAGGGAGTGTGAGGGGGACAGAGTCAATATGTGTGCAAAATTTGGGTTTAAATTCTGCTCCTGGTGAACTTCACTAGTACAAAGAGAAAGTCAGCCCATAACTCAATTTTTGACAAATTACTGAAGGTATTGAGAATTGGTAAATAAGACCTATGAGGTTTCATTTCCTGGAAACACTGGTATCTGCTCTTTTATTGTCAGTGATCATTTTTTCTTTCTTTTGTTTTACAGCAAATAGCATTTAAAAACTTGGTACAAAGAAATCAGCAAAATGAACAGCAAAATCAAGGCCCTCCATCTTTGAACTCCACAATACAGCTGCCTTTCTTAATAGTCAACACTAGCAAAAGAACAATTATAGACTGCAGCATATCAAGTGATAAGTGAGTGTTTATGGAATTAATTTTTATAATTTTATTTTCTTTGTGGACTGGAATTTTTCCTCAAACGAGTGAGGGAAATTTTTCCAGTTGACTAAAAGTAATTATTGTATTTACATTTGCAACTGTCACTTCAGGGGATTACTTGTTTTTTTAAATATTTAATGCAACTGCAGTAGTAATATGAATGGGTTTATTAATACTGCCTTACAATCTCTAGTTGAAACAGGCTTTCACTGTTGTAAAAGGCACTTCAGGCTGACATTTCAAAGAGCACAGGAGAAATAACTGAATGAAACTACATACTAGGACAGCACTACCTTTTAAAGCAGCCACCTGGTTGTGTTTCTGAATTCTTACTCTTGTATACAATAAAAATGTACACAGTCAGAAACACAACATTATCCATGTGGCACAAAAGTAACATACTCCAGGTGATGATAACAACTTTGAAAGTGTTTTTTAACAGCAAAAAGTTCTTTGAAGGAAAAGATACAGAAATTTGTAATACTGTCTTTGTGAGCAAACTGCTGCAGTTGCATTCACATTAATCTGAAAAATCTTGCAGTTACGTAATTGTGGGTGCTTCTGCTCTTCATCCTGTGAAAATATGGCAGAATTATGAGGTGCTGTTACGTTAACTGGTAATCGGCTCACAACCAGTTTATTAGCTGAAAATAGCTGGCTTTGCTCTAATACTGTAGATTACAGATTTTACTTTGTGGTATGCAAATCCTGTACTGAACTTCAAGTCAATCACACAGCAAAAATAGACGGGCTCTAGTAACGTAAGCACCAGCATGCAAAACAGCAATACTATTAAAAGTTGAATTTTTATAGAAAATTAGACCGAAGTCCAATATATTCTGTGACAAAACTTGTGGAATACTCCCATGAGCACTGCAGTTCAGCAAACTGGGAATTTTAGGATCATTTTTGATTTAGCATAATTATACCCTTATTCTATAGTCACAATATAGAGGTCTTCCTGGACTTTTAAACAGGGCTCCACATTTAGGTTTGAAGTTGTTAAAAAGGTGAACAATTCTATACTGAAATTCAGAACTGCTGCTTTGAGTTGTCAGAGATTAATCTGGCATTTGGGATCCAGAGCAGTGTAACGTGCTTCTAAGCTCACCGTGTGAAAACACTCCTACTACAAGTGAGCACACCAAAATTTAAGTTGTTGATACTTCCGTTTATAGAACTCAGCTTTGGTAGTATGTTATCTGGAGGTCATTAAGTGTACAACCCAAATTAAGACAGCTTTCCACTGTGGTTATTATTTGTGCAACTGATTAGTGGCAGCAGCAGTAGGTAAACAGTGCCAGAAACTGCTGTGTTTTAACCACTGTTACACTGAACTGCTAAACAAGGCAGTTAGCAAAGGAGGTGACTGGGTTTGGAGAATTCCCAATCTGTAGTTTATTGGAAAGTATTTGTGCTGCCTGACTCCAGCACTGATCAGCTTGAGTGCTTGCTCTGCACTTGGTTCCAGTCTGAAAGCCACTTTTTAAAGGGCTTCCATTTTCCTTTCCTTTCCAAATAACATTTATATAAAGTACTGATGTTAGTAAGTCCAATGAAGAGCTAAGCTCACAGCATTAGCTACTCAAAGTTGTCTCTACAGAGGAACTTCTAAAGGAAGGTAATCACTTGGAAATGTTGTACATATAAGGGTGATTTAGTGTCAGAAGGAAAAATAGGTTTGTGTTCTCGAAGCTTTTTCCTATGCAAGAACAGCCAAAACAGAGTGAAATGTCTCACAAATAAAAAAAAAGAGAAGTTATTGGGGCAGGTTTTGTTTAGAGTTTGAGAAGGTAGATGGGTGCCAAGCAGCATACTGGGAATGGCATTTCTGAAGTTGGAGTAGGAACAGCAAAGTCTTCAGGTAAAAAGGAAGTAGTTAAAAACTAATTCTAGAGATGAGGCACCTAAATAAGTAAGTCTCATTTAAACAGGAAAAATGTATTTGGTGTATATGGTACTTCTGTATAAATGCTGTCAGTCCTAGGAAAAAGAAAGAAAAAGTAACCAGAATACCTTGTTTTAAGCAAGTATTCAGACACAATAGATGTATCAGAAAGTTGGAAAATCAGTACATCTCATATAGGAAATGCAGAAGATTTTGTCATTGGAGATACAATGCTGTACATCAGAGAGAATGTGTAGGAAGTGGCCTCTTGTACCCTTACAGAAATAATTGCCTGTAGCAGCAGAAAATCCATATTAAAATCAAATTGGCACTTAGCATGGGAAAGGGACAGGAACTGTACCCAAATTTTGTATACACAGTATTATTAGCCTCTGGACCTAGCTTGTAGCACTGAATAATAACACGGCAGCCCAGTAGATCATTCTGTTAGTAGAACAAACAGCTGAAATCATGCTGGGAATTACTAGGAAAAACAGTAAGGACTACAGTGTAAAACTAGATGCATATAGTGCTTTATATCTGGAATACTACACACTCTCATGTTCGTGGGAAAAGTATGGCATAACCAGGAGAGACACAGGAGGGCAGCAAGAGGGAATGAGGCTATGGAAAGGCTTTGACAGAAGGAAAGATGGGCTCTTTGGCCTGGAAAAGAGAGGGCAGTGGATTCCCAGGTGTCTCAGAAATCACCAGTGATATAGTGAACATGCAGAGAGAACAGCTGCACACAGTTGCATATTAAATTAAGGGACATTAAGAGAAGATACCAGGTGACAACAAAAAGAATGTTTTTGTAACAGTCTATGCAAATCATAATAATTGATTTTGTTCATGCCAAAAGTTTACATAAGTTCAGAAAGGGGTCATGTCAAGTGCCTGAAAGAAAATCCTCAAATAGCTGTTAACAGCAGAGGAAGTGTAGGGGCTTCCTGTATCAGTGACTGTAGGCTGCTAGAAACCAAACTGGAGAAATACAGAAGACTGTAAATGTCTTAGTTTGGAAATGTGCTGGGAAGAGGAAAGAAGTTCCTCAAAACATCCAGTATTTGGCCATAGCACATGGGAGAAGAAATGCAGAACTATCAATAAATGCAGCTTTTGGTCCTGTGCCATTCAGTTATGAGTCAGTGATTACACAGCTTGCTGGTAGTAGCTTGGTATGACACTGAGCTGTGCCAGTTTAGGTAGCAGGAATGTAATTTTACCAGTTAAAATTATAATGACACATCTTATTTTCCCTCTTAATGTGATTATGCTGAAATAAATAAAGCTGCATAAACAATAGGTTTTACAAGTAAAATGGTATGAGCCACAGAAGAAATGCTGCGTGTAACTGACAATTACACCCAGCACAAAGCCAGCTGAATGTAAGATACCCATAGAAAATTCTATGTATAAACTCAAGAGCTGTAAAGCTTCCAAGCTCACCAGCTCAGGTGTAAGAAAACAAGTACTAGAAAACAACCTGTCAAGAAAATTGACATGTGACATGAGCTTGGAGAGATAATGGAAGACCCACCAGTGAGTTACCTTTTAAAGACTGTATCTCAGAGATGGCTTGCTTTTCCAGGGATAAAGGTTTTGTCAGGAGAAAAGGAGGTACTGGGAACTAAGCCCTGTTTTACAGATTAGAATACCTGTGATGACAGTGTAAGGCCAGCCTAAATTCCCCTGCTTTTCTTAAAGCTGTCTGAAGTTTATATCTCAATTTCCACTTTTATGTGCAGTTAAAAATATTTTGAGAGTCCTGCAGCAGAAATGGTGGGTTGTGAACACACAAGACTCTGAACAGACTGCTTTTCTAGCTGCATCCAAAAAAGCAAAATTATACCAAGGTAAATAGGTCAGTTCACAGGAGGAGTGTTGCACATTGGAACAGAAAGTGAAATGTAAAAGCAGGAAAACAAAATAGTTATTTTGGTGACAAGGCTTCAGGTGACCTGACTGGCTTTAGTGCAAGTGAAGGTTCATGTTTAATAAGGCCTCCCTCTTCCCCTTTGAATCTACTTATTGAGGTAGAAAATTTTAAACTTTGTTCCTGCACTGGTGAAGTTAGTTTAATTGAGAATGTGCCATTTTAAACCTGTAGGCATGCCAGTCACAGAAAAGAGAAAGCACTTCTTGCTCTTCTCTTTCCTTAAGGACCCTTTACAGAAAACCAGGACTAGACACTTACCTCAGTGCATACCAAAAACATCAGAGAAAGAATAGGCAAGAAAAGCACAGCTGTGCTCTTTTCAGAATCATCTCACTTTTAATTTTTTACATGCAGGTTTGAATACCTCTTTAATTTCGATAATACTTTCGAGATTCATGATGACAGTGAGGTGCTAAAGAGAATGGGAATGTCCTTTGGACTCGAAGCAGGCAAATGCTCAGCTGAGGACCTAAGAACTGCAAAATCACTGGTGCCAAAAGCTTTAGAAGGCTACATCACAGGTAAGTTAAATATCGGTCCTGATCAAATCCATAACCTTACTTAACTGAAGCAAATATGTTAACTTACGTAGGTCTGTAACATTTGAGGGTGTGTGGGACTCAGGAGGGTTGGTACATTGAACCAGTTGTTTTACTGTTGATGTTGGAAGGTTTTATCGTGAGTTGTCCCGTTGACTTAATTCACACTGATTTATAACAACAAACTCCTGTGTGAGCTGCATTATGAAGAAATTATTTCTTAAATAACTAAACTGATACCAAGAACAGATTTTCATGCGTTAGTAACTGGATGTATGGAGGAGCAAACTGGAAGAGGGCAGCTCTTCCCAAGCTGAGGAAAAGGAAAGAAGAGCATCTTGAACTGGTTGGGTGTAATCCCTCAGGAGCCAGCAGGTGCCACCTGAGAACTGAGCTGCTCTAAATAAAGCAAGAGGCTCCAAAGACTTCAGGACGGGTGTCCCATGCAGAGGCTTTTACGTCCCCTGTTTGAACAGGTCATGCTTAGACACAAAACTAGAACTCCTTCAGTGCTGCATCACTGGACTAGAGCTGCTAAGATTTTCTATCACTTCCTATAGTTACTGTCAGAGTGTGTTCTTGCTGTACCCACAGCTTAAATTTAGCCCAGCATTTTCTCAAGTTTCTGGAAGGACTTTATCTGCAAAGGAAGTGTTAGCCAATTAATTACTGTGTACAGACCTTTGTTTTTGTGGAAAGGGAACAAAGTTCTTGCCCTAACTTCTCTACTGCTATATATAAATCAGAATTCAGTTACATTCAGTAAAATTAATACATTTTAAATGGCTTAATGTTTATTAACACTTATTTGTGTTTTCCTGGTCCTGTTGTCCTGTGGGTTTTAAAACTAAGATTTCGTATTTTATTTTTGGTCAGTTTTGAAATTACACCTGAAGTCTTTAAAAGATGGCACTCACAACAAAAAGAGAAGTTGAAAGAAATCTTGATTTATTCCTCGCAGGTTCATTCAAGTCAACATTATTTACCATGTGATTTATCAGCAATTTAAAAAAAGGGAAAGGAGCAGAACCCACATCTTTTAATAGTGTTGCAATGTTGAAGTTAATTGCCCCCATGTGTCGAGGATCAAACTAAAATTTCTTTTTCATTTTAAGCCTGCATTAATTTACCTCCAGAGAACAGGATTTCTTTACATTTGCACAAACCCCTGTGTCATTACGCTATCTGCTGAGTACCTCCCTAGTAGCAAACCAGCAGCCTGGAACCTATATAGAGTTTTAATCACAGGAAATGCATCGATTTTATTTTTTACTCAAATATCATTAAGGCAAGTAATGTGCTCTTCAGACATGGGTTATATTCAGCTGCTTCAGCCTCTGTAAAAATTAGCTGAGAGTATTTTTGTAATATGCATTTTAAATACTCCATTGGTGTGATCCTCAGGTATGACTGCCATTAAAATCAGCAGAAGCTATGGCATATTGACCTCATAGAGAAAAATATTCTGTGTATCTTAAATTATTTTTGTAACACACTTTTCTGTTGCTTGACTGTCATAACTAACAACGTCTAAAACATGACACTTGCACCAGTTTAAGAGGATATCCCGAGGACACAATCCTAGTTATACATTCCTGCCCATTTCTGCATTTTGACCCAGGTGCTTTCCTGTGTGCTCTCCCTGAGCTGGTTCCAGGTACTAACCTGCAGGCTTTGTCTCGCAGAGGAGTTTTCAACAATTAAACAAGTAGAACTATGTAGCAAAGGGCTCAAACCAGAACAGCTCAAGTGGAAAGAAGGGAGTGAGGTTGCTGGGTGAGCAGAAATATTCCTCTTCCTAGGACAAGCATAAACTCGTAGAACAGCAGGCAGAGTAACATCTCTGCCTTTTGGGCTGTGCACATCCTGCAGGCAGTTAACACAAAACCAAGTCCTGGCTTTGTTAGCTGAGTCCTGACTACTAGAAACGAGGCTGCAGATTAAAACAAAAAAAGCAGGAAATAAAAATTCTGAGGCACTAAGAGTTGGGGTAACAACATCTCACCTTATGTATCCCACTAGGGCAGACAAAGTGGTGCAGTTTAGGACTTCTTTTTTTCCCTGCTACTTACCATGGCATAAGCCATGACTGGAAAGTGGGCTGGAGCTGGAACTAAAGAGCTAAGAGTACCCACTGACTGAGCGAGCTTGTTCAGCTGTCAGCAACACTCTTATGCAGCAGTTGTACATTAACTGCTAAAGCTATTGAGGGCATTGCTTTAGAGCCTTCTCAAATAAAATATAAATTTCTACCAAGCGTATCTGCTGCAAGATATACCTAGTTCATAACAATGCCACTCTTAGATTGGACTGCAGCACCTTGGGAAGGTTTATTCCAACTGCTTTCCCTGATTTTAAGTGTAGCTATTAGTAATTGATCTACACTGTCAGAAGAAGTAAGTCTTTTCATTGTAGGTACACTTCTATTTTGACAGACTTCTCCATTTTCCACTGGAAATGGCTTCAACTCCCCATCTTTCACAAACATCTTATCCCTTGCTCCTCAAAGCCACTGGAAAATTGAATTTAGAAATACAAGGCAATTAAAAATACAAGGGCAGGGATCTGCATTTATGAACCATCTTTCTGCCAGGCTCCTACCTTGCTCTTCAAAAAGCAAACTAAGTAGCTATTATCCAGAAATGTTAATAAACCACAAGCTCACTAGCAGTGTCATGTTATTCTTCTGGAATATGAAATATGTATACACAGGTACACTCCTTCAAAATACCAGGAAACACCACTATGGTACACCTCCATTAATCTAAATACAACATAGTAGTTCCAAATGGTTTAGCCTCCTCCTGCAAAGACAGGAGGGAGCTGTCAGAACATGTTCTCTGTAGCATGAAACCTGCATTTAGGGCAATCTTAATGAAAGACATCCAGCTCCATCCACATTTAACTGTTCTCATCTATTCTGTCCTCACAGATCACCCTAAAACTGCCACTTACTAACGTTTACTGTCATGTTCCAAAGACTGCTCCCAGGAACACCACCCTTGCTAGCCTTGCTTTGTAACATGACATTTAAATACCTTGCTGCTAACAGCTTTCCACAGCACAAATCAAGGGAGCCTGTGGATCCATCCCAGTGAATGGTGAGCCAATTTACATGGCTGTGTCAACCTTCTTAAAACAGTCCCTGTGCTCAGCAGCACTGCCAAATCTCGAGCAACCAAAGCTTGACAAGAACACAGAAGGGCAAATGAGAGTGTGTATGTAACAAACACAGTTATTCCTCTTACCCACTGTTACAGAACAATTCTAGATAAATATGAGTAGTACACTCCCACTTTACTGCCACTATGCTGTCCAAAACAGAGGCTGGGTTAGGTGTAGAACTTAACAGTAAGGACTCTAACTCTTGGTTTAATGCATCCAGCTGGAACCACATGCAAGTACAATGGAAAAGAACTAGACAGTCTTGATAACTTTGTTTTGATGTTAACTTTGTGTTGAGATGGAATTTGGGTAGGTCACTAGAAATACCTTTTCCAAGAAGCAAATTAAAAACACACACACAAAAAAAATCCCGTAAATGTAATTGGGTCAGTGGACTTGTTTTGCTGATTCTCTTGGCAGAAACATGCGTAACTGGAAACAACTGACAGGCATTACTTGTTAGGGAATTTGAAAACAAGTACTATGAGGGTTGTAAGTAATTCCCCCCCCACCCAGGGGGCTTTTAACAAACTACCTCAAGAAACTCGGCATTATTGCCAGAGTATTTCAGTGGTCTTAACCCTACCATTTCCTATCCCTAGGGAGGAGAGTGCCTTACATGTTTCATATGCAGTGTACAACAGGCTCTCTGTTCCATTCCTGGCACCAGCCCTGTGCCATGGTCTGTGCATGTCCTCAGCACGTGCCCAGCTCTGGCTGGTGGCAGAGTGGATTAGGAGGCTGCCCCACAGCCAGCCATGAGAGCACCAGGCTGAAACTGCCTCTGGCCACCAGAACACCCACAGTGACACAGAGACTGCCTGGGTGGCTTCACTGCACTATCTCAAACCCAAATAAATACAATTCCTTTTGTACCTTCACTGAGTGTAGCAGCCAAGGCACTTGGAGCTGTTGGGGCATTTCACAGGGTCCGGCTGTAGCAGTTACTTTCCATGAAGGACTCCAGAACTTATTTCACTTACCTGTGATTGCATACAGCCACCAGTCAGGCAAATCTTCTTCAGCCAGAAGAGGGAAAAGCTGAGTGCAAGGCTTAAGTCCATCCACAAACACAGGACACATCTACAGTATAAAAATAAACTTAAGCTACTGGTACCTGCTAAACTAAACTAAGGGATCCTAACTGCAAAGAGAAGGCAAAGTTTAAAATTGTAAAAGGAAGGAAAAATGTACGTAACTATCACAAATAGTTATGCTTTCTTCTAGATATGTCTGCGGGATTTTCATGGATAAACCAAGGGTTACTTTCAAGTTCAGCACAAGCAGTTTCCCATTTCGAGGCAGCTGGAGGCACTTATGATGCTAGATCAAGGTAAATAAAATAATTTTTTATTCAAGGATAGTTACATATGTTTATGGTACTTAAGTAACCTTGCTATTTCATACCATTTGCATACAGGAATTGAGGTATTTTCCTATCACGGTTAATTTTGATTGTGAAAAAGTCTCTAATTCTGCGTTCCTTGGTAATTATATTTGTAAGGTTAAATCAACATGCTTTGAATGTTGAACACACCAGCTGTTTTGTACCCATGTTTCGTAAGAATAGAATCAGTTTCAAGCCCCTTTTCCTGATTAACCTTAAATTCCTGCCTGGGCATGGACTACAAATAGGTAATTACATGTGGATAAAAGCCTGGTAATATTTGTGAAGAACACATAAGAATGTCTGGTGTCTAAATGCACTACTGTTTAAGCTCTCATGAAAGAAGTTTAGTCCACACAGCTTAATAAGAATTTAAAATTAAAAACCAAAAACCAAACAAAAAAACACCATGCTCAAAAAGCCAATCTAAAATACACCTCAACAGCCAGACTTTGCTTGGAGGTTACTAGCAAAAAAAAATGGAAATAGGGATTCTTTTGGAACAGTCTCTTTCTCATAGCATTTAATAGCTTCATTTTATATTGCAAACATTTCTGTGTATTAATGAAACTGTGATGGATATATTTTTTTTTCTTCAGCTTAAGCAATTCTACTTGTTGTTTATAAAATAAAAGTCACCCAATAATCTTTTTTATGCAACTTCCCAATGTTTCATCAGCTCTCCTAACTAATAGCTGTGTTCACTGTAACACTTAAGGATTTTTCCTTATTGGTAGCATTTCTTCGACTACGGAAGAGCTGAGGCCAAAACCAAAAAGCTTAAAACCTCATGAGAAACCCTCTAAACTTCACCCTTGCTGTTGTTTTGCTAGTGAGAATCCAGGGTTGTGTTTGGATGCTGAAGTGGCCTTAGCAACTGGGCAGCTGCTTGCCCCTAGCAGTCAGCAGTCCAGCAGTGCAGCATCCCGGGGGGAGACGCCCTGCTCCTTCAACGAGGAAGATGAAGAGGATGAAGATGAGGATTCTTCCTCCCCAGAATGAGGACAGTAGAAAATGGAATATACAAAATGCTGCTCAAATATTCTTAATGGGAGTTCCTGTTTGGATTTTATTGGTTTCTTGCCTTGGTTTGCACTGTGTTCAGTGAAGCAAAATGGAAGCTTCTAAACAAGTTTATCCATAGCTGAAATCGAAAAATTTTATGACTGAACACAGAGTGACATGCAGAGACAGAGCAAAGTGGGTTTTATCAGCTATCAATGAGGAAAAGAACAAAGTCCCTGGAGATTTGGCAAAGTAAACCTTAAGTTCATCTTTTCCATTTTGGGACTCCCATCTCTGTGTTCCCCTTGTCTTTTTCAGGTGGAGAAGAAAACAGTCAGTCAGTAAAAGCCAATTCTTGCATTGTCTTTTGGCTGTGCTGCCTTTAGAAAAAGGGGGAGAGAGAGCACTCGCAAATGCGCCAAAATCGTTATTTAAAACTATCTTGTATGAAAATGGTTATAGGGAAAAGGGGCTGTTAAAATGTTTGCTTTTTATCTGTTCAACTTGCTGTATAGAAGATTCTTTATTATAAGTGATTATTCTTAGCCATTATTAAAACAGTCAGGAAAAAAACAGTATTCTCTGCACCAGCTTTTTTCAAGAAAAAATTAAAGAATTGTATTTCTAGATTACAGTGTATTCAGTGTAGCTTCTCCTTTACTATTCTAACTATATAATCCCTTTGATGTTAGAGCATGTGTTGTTTTTTTTAAAAAGGCCTCCCACCATGTTAAGGATCTCAGGCAGCATGTTTTCAAGGCAGTCTTTTCAAATTTGGAGTGGGCAGGTCATCTAACTTTTAAAGTCACAGGCTGAGGTTCTTAGGGAAAAAAATAAAATTTCAACAATACATCATTTCATGTTTTGCATTCTGATCAGCTTGGATTCTGACAGACTCTTATGAGTAGCTTCAGTTGCACTCACCTTGGTGCACCTTTGAAAATGGCATCAAACCACTTAAAATAATCTGTGGCTCAAGTTACACAACACGTATTTCATGTGAACTGTTAAATCAGACTTGCAGCAGGAGGCTGTGTTTTCCATAGCTAATATCACATCCAATCATAAACACCTTTTGTAAAAAACACAAAACTTAAATATCTGTGCAAAATACACTGTAGATGTACTCTTCCCATGCTGTTTCAGCATCCAGGACTTTAACTAGTCTCTAAGTTAACTATATTTCATTAGGTAAATCTTTTCCATTTTGACACTGTCTGTAGGTAGTTGCCCTGTGTCTCATCTGTCTGCGGCAGCTGTCCTGGCCCTGTCCCTGTGCTGGGAGATGAGGCAGTTTGTCCTGCTGCTCACCTGAGCAATGGCAGCAGACTGCCCCTGGGCTGTTGGGAGCTTTACTCTCACACCTGGCTGTGTCCCATCATCTTTTACAGCCAAACCTGCACTCAGTCGGGCCAGCGAGATCCAAAAGCACCCAGCCTGAGCTACAGACAGAAAATGAGGCTGCAGCTCAAGAGCTGCCTGGCCATGTGCAGGAGTTAGCACAGGACTGGCTGCTCACAGGACAGGTAAAACTGTGAGGAGCAGACAGGCACCACGCACACGTTTACATTACAGAAACTTTTCACAGATAGTTCAAACTCCTGCACTCGAGGAGTACCGTGAGGGCAGCACCAGTATGTAAGCATGGCTCTTGACTGAGCTATCTGTTTTACACAAATGAGTTGCAAATGCACAAACTAAAAGCCCCATGGTACTCACCCTTAGGGCAAGACCGTTAAGCCTATCCTGTGCTCATGGCTCACAGGCAATAGCAGACTGAGGGCTTTACACCCCCTCACTGCCACCAATCTGTAACACTACCTCTATACCAAGAAAGCTTTACAGATACAAAACAATGTTCTTGCTGAGAGAGTCAGTGAACTTGAGCAAAGTGGGTCACTTTTGAAATGGGGGGAGAAGGGAACAGGTACTCCAGACATATTACTATGGAATTGTCAGCTTCATGAATGACCTTTCATTTAAACAGATAATCACTTTCATTCTTAAAAACCCACTGCTTTTTCAAAAACTGTCCTGCCAGTCAGCTTTCACTGGAGAGTGCAGATCAAAGATAACTTACATATGCATGATCCTAAGGAATTCTTAAAGAGGGAAATATCTTCCAAAGTAGTTATACCTCCCTCCCCCCACAACAATACATTAGGGACACATTTAACTTCACACTTTCTTCACACTTCCCACTCAAGATCTGTGTAAAAAGAAAAACCAGCAAAACACTAAACGGTTCCTAAAGAGCAGCACTTTGAACTATGAGAACCTGGCAAAAAAAGGCTTCCAGCCCAGAAATGGAATGTATTTTATTAGCAGTCAATGGGCTTTCTGCTTTACAGGGGGAAGATCTTCAACGATACCTTTCCTCCATTGATGTCTGTGCCCTTCAAAGCTGCAGCCTGCACAGCTGCTTGCTTTCTGGCAAACATCAAGCTATCAAATTTAAAGATAAAATATAAAAAATATGGGCGCACGTAACATTTATCTGACAGTTGAACCAAGCCTTTAAAAGTTATTTTTCCTGGACTAGTTGAATACAAAGGACAAAACAAGTTAGAACATTTAAAAGAGACTTCAAAAGTATTCTTTCTTTGGGCTTCTTTGTGCCAAGTACCAGTTGAGGATGAAGTTCAACTAAAGCACTGTGGTCTTGTGGCTACACTAACGTCTGGGAACTGGGAAAATTTGGGGCCTTATCCAGCAGTAGTCACTTGTGTACGATCTCAGGCAAGCCTTCTAATAATTCCTGGTGATCTTAGCTGCCATATTTAAAAAAGAAAGAAAACACACACAAAACCCACAAACCAAAACAGTTAAATGCAAGACCTCACTAAAGGCAGCTGCAATTGTAAGTAACAAGGGGGTTGAGAATATTAACAAACCACAGAGCTCCCACTAAGCTCATGGTAGTGCTTGTGCTCAGCTGCTTCAATACACAGGGCCTCCCTCCTGCTGAGAGACACTTTCCACAATAAAATGGTCATGACCAAGACTGGTTTTCCCATTTTCTATTCAGTTCCCATCATCTTCTTCTGTCTCACGCAATACCCCTGACATTCATTGACAGGAATCAAGCAGCAACTGGTACTAGATCATACGTCGTATAAGAAAAAGTTAACATTTAAATTTTCATGCAACATATATTTAAGATAAATTTAAGTGATGTTTCTGTGTCTTAGAACACTCTCTCTTGGTTATACATTCAAAAGGCACTTGGCTGCAAGCAATATAATGCTGTATGTAAAAATGCTTTTATAGCTATGGTGCAGTAAACAGCTCTATTTCTGGACTTACTTTGTGGTGCTTCAAAGATCTAAATTTGACTTAGAATAACTTGCCAGCTCCACTAACTAGATGACAAAATACGAATGGGAGACAGCATTTTTCTATTATGTGGAAATCTGACATAATGTTTGTGGATTTTGGTATTTTAAATTGTATTGAAGTGCACCAGTCTTCTCATTTCAGCACTGGAATTAATGCCAACAATCCACCTAATCTCAGAAAGTGTGTGTACCTAAGCAAATAAGACCAGTTGAACTGAAAGTATGACTTAAACTAACACCATTAAACCCACTACAAGCCATGCTGTAGGTGTTTCCATTTTGGTTAAGGGGTTTTAATTTTTAAACTACAGCTTGCAAATGCCCCTAATCCTTTTGAGTAGCTGGAAATTGCCGAGGATACAGAATTCCCACAGAAGGGCTTCTGCTGATCAAATATGTCAGCCTGAAGTAACATTATGTAAAAAGGCCTAATAACCAAATTTTAATCCTTTTGGTTTTTTAAAGAAAAACGAGGCCTTCAAGTTCATGTTTATTTAGAATTCCACAGTTAAGGTTTAAAAGCTCAAGTGCTCTTTCTTTTGACCAAATCCACCATTTTAATTCAAGAGCATGGCTGAAACTTAACCACATTTGAACTCTGGGTGATACTCCTTTTTATAGTTAACTGGCCCTTTTCAGCTGAAAATAATCCAGGCAATTGATTGTAAAGACTTTCCTTTTAGTGAGTTAAAGATGTTTGGTGTTTGGATTCATTTAAAAACAAAGCAAATACCACAGATATGGTATAGAGAAAACAAACCAAAACAAGCTATCTTCTGCCTGAGCCACCTCATGTATATCTTTTCATTCCAAGAAACTCAGGAACATCATGATATTAAATAACCGTATGTAATGAGCTGGGGGAAGACTATTCAATTTAAATAACTTAATTTGAGATTTTAAAATTCTAGTAATAGCCATACTTTGGGGTGACATCCTTCTGCTGCAGTTGGGTCACTCTGAGGTCATGTCTATTTTGTGGCTAAAGGTGTCTCAGCTGTCAGCACTGGGAAGTGGTGCCTCTTGCAGCATTGGTGATGAACACGGGAGAGAGAGGCCAAGGACCTGTTTATGGAGGTTCTGTTCTTTAAAATGTGCCACTTGTTGAATTCTGGCCTCTGTCTGCAAGCAATACACCAATGAATTGTTTGTTAATTCGTGGACATCACACACCCACCTGAGCATGTGAACAGCTCTAAGTACTTAATTTTCTGTTGGCAGGTGTTCACATAACCCAGTCCTGATACTATAAAACTTCCTGAAACTCATTCCTTAGACTTAACAAAGTTCCCAAATCAGATTATCTCTTTCCTGTTTAGCTGTTAGGATTTTGTCTGGTGAGTGTTTTTAAGAGGCTGTGAGTAACTCTTCTCCCCCTGATCCACGTATATTGCCAAAAAAATACTCCTAACCAATGTTACTCCCAGTTGTTCATTCCTCTTGCAAAGGATTACCATCCTTTCAAGTCACTGTAGAGCTGCATGTACAAGAACCTCCCAGCTCCTTCAATCTGATTGCCTGAGATGGCATGCACAGATCCCTCCCCGGCTGGCACTGACAGTGAGGGGAGGGAATGCTCATTAAAGCAGTCTGACAGTAACAGCTGAAGGGGCTGTTTATCACAGCTCTTCACAGACTGTATAGTCACTCTCCACCTTTATTACTACCTTGTCTGGCCACCCCAGAGATTAGCCAAAACCAAAATGTTTTCTTTCTGCTTCCATATTTTTGACAGTACCCAAGGATCCAACATTTAGGATACCCACCTAAACTGCAGGACACCAAAAATTCCTTCTCAGAATTGGACAGAAGTAACATATGAGATCTTAGTATCCAAATCCCAGGGGAAAGCCTCCTGCTTAGAAACAACATGGAGCAAATAAAAGCTTCTACATTTATCTAAGAAGAAAAGCAGACTGACCTGGATCGGGTCAGTATCTGTAACAGGGACATGGTAATTCCAAGCAGATACAGGAATCTCCCAGAAGCCCAAATTTGCATCTCTGCTTAGTCTTCTGTACTGGCTAGAACAAGTGCAATTACTCAGATCTTCTGACTTCTCTAAATGCCATTCTTAAGTACTCAACACTCTCCAGGCATAGGTACTTTAGATATATGGACACCATGGGATAGCAGCAAACAGCAATATCAAATTTTAATCCAGCTGTAGATGCAAATCAAACTCATCTATGCAGAAACTTTTTCCAAGACAAAATGAGTCTTTACTGGTGAGTTGGCTTTAGCCCATTCTCCTTCTCCAGGCTGAGTGAAACACTCATTCCTCGCACTGCCTGGTTCTTGTGCTGCACAAGCCAGGCAGCCAGAGAGGAAAAACCACCACACATCCACAGCCCTTCCTGCTGATGTTTTCAGGTCACATACAACTACTCTGAATGGCCACAAAAGTTAGAATGATCAGAAAAGGTGAAGTCCACAAAATCGGTCTCCAGAATTTTTGGTGCGTTTGTTAAATTACTATTGTAACTTTTAACAATTAGTAGATTTGGTTGTACTAATGCAGGGCTTAAGTGGATCTCCCAGAATTTCCCAAGGAAAACACAAGCTGAATCACAACCCATCATACAAGTTTCTGGCACGTTCCCTTGTCTTAAAGGCCATGCTGTATACATGAAAAATACTTCAGAGAAGCATAATGCAAATGTTATGACACTGTATCTCACAAGCACCTACTGTAAAAAAAGGAATCCTACTTTGAACAAACCTGTAAGAAGTAGGATATGAGTCTGTCCTCATTCCTCAGGCTCTGACTGCAAACCATGCCCTGGGACCAAGGCACAGCCTTTGTGTTTGCATATCCTGCATGGCATCAGCAGTAAGTGGCCAGCAAGCACAGGCAGAGTTTTACACCAGGACATGTTTGTTGGCACGTGGGGGATGATCTGGCAGTAGATGAGTCCTTGGCAAGGAGTGAATGCTCATGTGCCATCAGCCCATGTTCTGAAGGTGCTGCAACATGCAGCAAAGGGTACAAAAGGCACGTCTGGCCCTCCATCCCCCCTTACAGTAGCACTTTTTAATATCCAGTATGTTCTACATGGAAGTAATTGTAGAGACACTTCCTTTTTATATTTAAAATGCAGAAACCACTTGAAAGTCCATTAACTTTTAAATTAAACTTTTTTTTAAGAACAAGGCCAGTCATGGACAAAGCGATTTTATGACCTCCAATGCTGACCTCAAAGCAGGGTTTGTAAACATGGTGGGTGGGAAGAGACAAATCCAATTACAAGGATGCTAATTATATGGGATTTGAAGTTTTAATTAATTTTTTTAATCTACTCATCTTGCTGTCCCAACATGTGTATTGGCACAAAGCGTCACATAAACACTTTGGTGGAAATTTTTCTCCCTTTTCTTGTGCTAAACTCTTTTATCTTCAGGACAGTCCAAGTTTCCCATTCATCTTCATTTGCCGAATATTTTTAAATTCTCCATAGATTTATTTCTTTCCAAATACCTATAAATTATAAACTAAAGTTTTATTTTTGCAGAAAGTCTGCTATTAAGCTATGCTGATTTTTTGTTCTGATCAAATAGTATTAATTTCTACTACCACACTGTACGTGGCTAGGAGTAGTGTAAACAAGAATGTGGTAGTATTTTATGTGCTTTAAACACTGACAAATATATACAGAAAAGTGCATATACAAAGTTTTACTTTCCTAATAGGAACACTGGCATTAGCAAATAGTATATTTGAACCAATAGGAAATATTACTTTGTAGTAGCAAACACTTTGTAAACAAAAACTTGTTATTTTTTTAATGGAAATTTTATAGAAGCTTTTTCTGTATACTCAAGTGATCCCATGTTTACTGAAAATGCTGCAAGTGGGAATTGTACATTGCAAATGGGGGTGGGGGGCAGACAGTCTGACTGAGGTGAAAGCTGTGTATGCTTTGGAGAAGAACATCCAGTTTTCTGTGGACTGGAATGTAAACCTTAACTGTAGAAGAACTGAATAAAAGAAATTCAAGGCAACAGGACCAAGCTTGTCTTTGAGAAAAACATTGCAGAAAAAAAGTCGCTCAAGGTTAACACTGCCAGTACGTGCACCTTGTTAGGGAAAAAAGGAGCTGCCCTACTTCACATAGGAAATATTGCATCCTTTGGTTATTGAGAATATCACAATCTAGCAACTGTGTCCTCGTTGGCTGATCGTTCAGAGAAACTTCTTATGTCATTATTCAGGGAGAGATGGTGAACTTGTGAAATAGTTACATTTTCTTAACTCACAAAATGTTTAGGGATATTATTGTCCCTATCCATTCAAGACACACACCTAATCTATACCTAAGAGAAGGCCCCAGAAACAGGGTGTGTTCCCTGTTTCATGCTAGATCCTCTATCCTGTTGAACACCCTTCAAACACCTATAGACTCTGAACATATATCCTTCCAAACCCCTTCCTTCTAGCAAGAATCCAAATGACAAGAATTTAGGCAGCATTAGATGCAGTCCCTCTTCATCCTCTGTACTGGTTTTCCAACTCTGCCAAATACAAAAACACCAATAATGTCATGGTGCTTGCTTTTCCCCATGAGTCACTATTTTTAATCTCAAACCAGCTAAAAAGTAAAGGTTAAAAACAATAGCAGAAGACTTGCAAAACTGTGAGTTCATTCTTGTGTAATAAACAGAAACTCTTCCACAAGCCCCTTTCTCTAAAATGCAATGGCCTATTTGGGGAGGCATTTTCACTAATAGGTTTGGCAAATAACCAGCTAAAAACTCTTGCAATGTTTTGGGCAAGAAACACAACTTCAGAAATGAGGGGGTATAATCTTTATATCAGCAATAAAGATATTTAGGGCTTATTTATCCTTCTTAAAAAAGTCTAAAAATCTTTACCTTCTTTTATGTCAGTGCTCCATAAGTTGCTATCAGAATGATTCTGAAACATGAAGCTGATGGTGAACCTGGTTGGAATAAATACTCTCCTCTAAAGAATCCTTAATTCTCTGTGCTGTGTTTTCAGCTGGGGATCTCCTCCCCAAGAATCCAACAAAGCAACCAAGAAAATGTGAAAACATAAAAGCCCGTTTCATCTTTTCTAAGAAAGAAGTACTCGGCATGGATCTCTAAGAAGTCTACAAGTAATGCTCTCTGAAATTACAAATACTTTTGGTTAGAGTTTCTCTGACTGTCCAACCAGATACCATCATATAAACTAGTTTATGTTTTTCTTCACATAAGCAAATCTGTATGTTTCCTAAAAAAAAGGAATCAAGCAGTGGTAACTGCTGTAGGATTAAGGTGCACTGTGCTAATAATGGAAACATTAAGGCAACAACAAATATTGTCCTTGGTTAAAAATAACAGTCTCTAAAACCACATCTTGTTGAATTCCACACATTCTGTTTGAAAGCAAAAATATCTGAAAACATTCAGGAAAACCAGAAAACCCCCAAATTTGTGTAGGTTTATTATTCATTAAACTCTGTCTCAACCCCAAGTGTAGGATAGAAGATAAATGGGAACAATACTTCATTGTCCGAGTGCCGTGTCACGAGTGCTGCCCCTGAGTGCGTGTGATCCGTGTAGGTTGCTCCTGAAGGGGCTCAGCTGTGCTGCAGTGCCCGTCCTTCGCCTGCCGGGGAGGGACCCGCCTGCTCCGGGGGTCCTAGATAATACTGAATTCCTGTTCCGGGCCTCTGACTGCAAATCATTCAAAAGGCTGGAAAACCTAATGTCACTGGCACTGTCTCCTTGCTGAAACCACAGTTCAGGGGTAACAAAACAGAACAAACATATATATATATATATTTCACAGAACTTCCCATCTGTCACAAAGGTTAAATCAAGTCTGTCAGACTGAAAATCCCAAGTTGTTGAAGGCACTGCTGCCTACTGGTTCTTACAGTTGCCCCCTGGACAACTCACCACAGGCTCGGTTTTGTAACATTTCAAGAATCCCTCACCAGCCACTCAGAGAACTCACATACCTATTAAAAAACTGAAAACCATTGTCGCAGGCAGAGCTGCGCAGGAAGTGATATAAAAGCCTGCAACAATGAGATAACATCAAAAGAAACAAGCAAGCAAAGAGAAGGGTTTGTGTTCTTCCAGCATAAGGCAGCAAACAGAGCTACAAAATGGCAAAATTATCTAAGCACCATTCTTGTACACTGCATGAAACCACACTCTCCCTTGGTTCAAATGACCTGTGCTAGTTTTCATCATCTTGACATTAAAGTCCAGGTTATGCAGCAATGACAATATTACATACAAATACTACATTCAATTAATCTGCCACCATTAACTGAACATTATTTTTCAAATATTAAATAACACAAGTTCCATTTAATGCCATATTATGTAAAAAGCAGCAGACCACATTTTTACAGCAGCTGCTGGCATAAGCAAGATAGTTATTTTTAATAAATAAGCACCACAAGGACATAAGTGTCTTGGTACATTTATAAGTTAAAAAAACATTTCGAATGAGTAAACCCCACGAAAGTGTCCTAGCATTGACCTGTGCACAATTTAAGCCTCCGGCTTTGCTAAGTGAAATTTAAAACGTCAAGGAGAGCTCCCAGTAACAGGACTGGGCTGAGTGCATGGAGAACAAGTTCCTGCAAGGAAAAGCAGGGTGTGAACGCACCACAGACAGCCCGGCTCACCCACGCTGACTGCCCACACCGCGCCCACGCTGCTCTGTGGTAAAGGTAAGAGTCATTTTTTAAGGGGGGGTAAAAAAGAAACTCGTGGAGCTTCCACAACTGCCAGCATGTTCTAAGGCCACACCTTAGTCAAGCATCTGAAAAAGGGGTGTTTGCATGTTCATGTATTTCGTTAAGAGGCAGTTCCTGTGCTTTAAATCTACTATTTTGGAACGACCGCCTCTGACCAGAACACCTATATCGCTCTCCTTTCCAAGAAACTGCACCCCGGTCTTGAGGACCCGGCCTGTATTTGCCAAGTTCCCACGTCTGTCCCTGTGTGTTCCAGCGCTAGGGGCACCTGCGCTCCCCGGCCCGCTCGGCTCTCGGCAATGGCGCAGCCTGTGCTGCTTCCCGCACTCCTCGCCCAGCAAAGTCCCCCTGCGCTCTCGCCCCGCCACCGCTCCGCACCGGTTTCGCACGGCCTCCCCGCTCCGGAGCGGGCCCCGCGCTGAGCGCCCTCCCCTCCCCGCCTCCAGGGATACGCACGGGCCGGGACCCGCCCCAGCGCCCGCGGGGCCGAGCC
>VWZT01006311.1:58837-90041 GCA_013397055.1 Pachycephala philippinensis
CTGCCCTCACCGGAAACGGCCGCGCGCGCGCCAGCGCCGCTCCCGGCTCCGAGCTCCGCGGGGACAGGAAACCACCGAGCCCTGCCCCTCCGCGGGGCCTGGCGCACCGGGAACCTGCGGGCACACGGCTGCTAAATCCACCTTGGTATAAACATCCCTGATTTCTGACGAGTTTGGAGTTAGCAGAGCTCTTAACACTGAGGTGACACTCCACACTACCATGACAAAGTCATTAAGTATTACTAATACTAAATTAACCAAATTGTAGAAAAAGCTGCTGTGACTGTTGCTAATAAGGTAGCTTCGTGAGATGCAGGTTAACACAGCTGCTGGCTATTTGCAATCAGGTTGGCCAGGCTGATGTAAGCCAGGGGAAAGCCCAGGTTTTTATTGTTACTACTTTCAAACCTTCTCACCTTTGATATTTTCTCATCAACTCATTAGCGTGACTAAAGCCAAGTTCTAAACATTCTATCTAGGCTTACAAACTTTTATTTCATGTTCTGCCAAGCTTCTACTTACCGTTTTCTGTCATCAGGCAATATATTAAGTCTATTAAATTAAGATTGAATGTGATAGGGCTGCTCTGTCTCGGGGCCATCGCCAAACGACTGAGTCAACTGTATCAGAGCATTTATCAGACCACTATTTGTTGGGCCTTGAGCAGCAAAATGAGGAGCACAAGCTTTTGCACTGGTAGAGACCTGCTGAGGTTTGTACATTTAAGTGCAGACCCTTCCAGCCCATCTACCTGTACAATTATGTGTGTGTTCCTGAGATGGTTAGTATTGACCCATCTATTTACCTATTGGAAATGGGTGATTCGCAAGATGACAAATGGGCATGTATACCACCAGAGATGCAACAATTTGAAATAAAGCAGTCCTGGCTTCTGAAAAATTTTCAGAAATAACTGCAAACTCATTCATTTCATGGAGGAGTACCCATATTTCAAACCTTTGGAAAAATGCATCACCAAGCAGTGTATTTTCTGACTAATGAACCATTCACAGTTTAAAAAATACACTGAACTAAAAGATTAAAATATTACAATAATTTTAAAAGATAATTGCAGCCAAATATACCCCACTCTGATTACTAATGGATATAATCCCTCCAACTGGGAGTTTTCTTTTTTCTATTCAACTGGTTAAATTTGTGTTAGAAAAGATTATGAAAGTATCAGTAGCTAAAAAACCCCAACAGGAGACTGTCCTTTCCAACGTTCAGATTCTTAAAAGATACAAAACCTGAAGGGAAAATATACTGAAGTACAAGGACATGGAAGAGAGTGGGCCAACAGACATTCCTAACCAAGCGGGTCTGGTTTCATGGGCACAGGATGCACATACAGCAGAACAAGCAGGCTCCTTGAGGAGTGCTGAAGGTACTTCCAGAACTATTTTTTCCTTCTCTATTGACGTGTTTTTGTAACTCTATAAAGAAGGTAAAATACTGCATGAATTGGATACCCAGGAATGTGCTGAAGCTCTAGAACAGAGCTGTGGAAGAGGGAAAATGCACATGCTGTACCCTGCTCAGTGCTCCCTGGGCTCATTGGTGCTAAACAGCAGAAACTGCGGACTTGTGCACTTACCCCACATCCCCACTGGCCCTTACTAATCACCAGCAACCACTCAGTCAGTGGAACGGCTACTACAGACTCTTGCCTTTACACGACTGGCAGTGTACTGTGCACTGTGTATGTCTGCTCTCGAGGAGCCTCGCAAGCAGGGGAACACAGAATGTGGTTTTTGCATGCAGAAGGAGTTAAGGAGCCATGTGCCTGAGCTCCCTGCAGACAAGAAAAATGTGAGCCCCCTGACAAGCCAGGCAGGCAGCTCTGGCTCAGCAGATAGCAGGAACATGAACTGAAGGGGCAAAGACATCTCACGATTCCAATAGCCATTCATATCCTAGGGAGATTTCAGAGAGCTCTCTTGTCATGTTTTAAGCCATGGCTGTATTTCTCTTTGTCGGAGTGCATTTGCTAGTTGCACTGCTGAGTCTTCATATGCAAGTCAGCCTACAGCAGTTTCCAGTAATGGCATCTTATGCAATTTCTGACCTACTTTAACACATTGGGGCACTTGGAAACACGAGATCCACTGCAGCAGCTTTCTGCTTGACAGTGTGACACTGCAGAAGGAAGCACAAGTCTTTAGACAAACACATGGATCCACTAAAATACAGGTGACAAACAGACTAATTTTCAAGGTATTTGTCAAGCCATTAGGAGCATCCAGATCAATCATCATACGTATTATTTTTAGCTGGAGACTCTGCACGTTATTTCAAAAAGATCAAATGGTCAGGTCAGGAAGCTATTACATATGCACTGACCTGCGTGCTCCTTCTCGGCCCTTCTAGGCTGCAGTTTCCTGAGGAACACCTCAAATGGGAGCTTGGTGTGTGACTGATGGTAAACCATGATCTGGTGAGCAGTACAGAGATTTTTCTTTTGTCCCGTTTGTCTTTGTTCAGAAGAAAGGTGTCTTCTTCTACACATCCTCCCAAACTCCAGCAATAAATGGAAGGTCTCTGAGAACTAAAGGTCTTATCAAAGAAGATCTTTGATACTCTTTTATTAATTCCACTACCAAATGTGAACCTAACACTACTAACAGGGACCTAACACTACTAAAGGAAAGACAGCATAGAATCTTTCCTACTAATTAGAACTAAGGCTTAAACTGGAGAAGTAGTAAGAAATTTGGATTACTATCCCTTCCTTCTTCCCCATGAGAAACAGGACTCCAGACACATTTCACTGTGTGGAAATTTCAAATCTGTAATCCGATTAAGGTGTCTGCCCACAGTTGTTTGAGTGGGCCAGCAGACACTTGTCACTGCAAACTATATTAAAATTCAACATCTACAGAGCAGTGTAGATCTTCAGAATAATGCTGGAAAGATTGGTCTGGTTTTGGTTTTTCCCTCCCCAGGTTCTGTTATTAAGGCATGTTTTAAGCATGGTTGAAGCAATCACCATACACACCATGATGACTTTTCCCATGCAGACAAAACTATTAAGGCCAAATGACATTCAGTATTATTCACCAACAGCTGCTTTACCTGGTTTCTTTAATAGATAGTTATCACTTGCCCTACCATTTCAGTCTAATTTGTACCTTACTAATACAGTGCCCCAAAGATCTTTCTTTCACTATTTTCCTGCAATGCCTCAGCTTTAGGTGAGGCTATTACTACTACTGAAAACTACAAGCATTTTGGTATAGTCTTGCTTTGGGGTCAATTGCTTTCCCTGTCAAATGAAAGAAGTTTTTATGTAATATTGTTATTCACAGAGTTCTGATTTTGTGTCCTTTAAGATAACTAATAAAATTAAGAAGTATGTCAGGCTTCACCTGTATGTTAATGCCTTACATTGAACCTCAGTGCAAACCCGTCTATGCTATCAGCTTCAAAAAAAAAAAGCTTCCTTATACCCAACAAGTTACTACGCAATTTAGAGGACAAAATTATGAGCTGCTCTCCAAAGACAGCTGAGCCATTCCTGCAGCTTTTCTCAAGAGCACATTAAGATTTGTAATCTGATCTGTGGATTTGTTTTAAACTAACATTTAAATCAATTGGTCTGAAATTTACTGTCACTTCTAAGTAATGTTTAAATCAAGCAATTTCTCAACACAAATATAGAGAGGATCCTACAGAATTACAGATACTGTGCTAATTATGTGCTAACCTCTCCCGAAAGTTAAAAGGCAAAAGCATAAAAAAAAGTTACATGTTAAGCAAAAACCCAATTCCTTACACTAAAATTCGCCCAAGCTCTGATGCATTATACTTTTTCACATTCACAAGAACACTTAAAATGTTAAGATAACTTGGTACTAAATAATAGCCATTAAAATATTTATAGTGTTAAGTGCACCTGTCCCATTTGTAATTAGGAGTGAAGTGGCAGTTTCTGAAGTTAGAATCTGCAGCCAGAGCGGGTTTAAGAGAGACCTTGTTACGGACAGTAAACCCTGGAGGAGTTATCACTGTAGGGGCTCTCTTGTGTCACAAAAACAGAAATGGCATTGATATGCTCCCAAGTCACATAACATTTGGGCACTGGAAGGACACATTTTTATTCCATACAACTGTAAAGCAAATTCAAAAGAAGATAATCATCTCTAATACACAATATACACAGCTAAGTAAACTTTCTAAAATTGAATATGAAGTTTTTTGTTCCAAATACATTGAAAACCATCAGTTTTTTAGGGGAATTGCTGCTAAATCCAGATTAAACCCATAGCAATTCCCTTCAGGTAATGAAAAATCAAGATGAGGCACTGCTTCCACAGTTCCATGCAATACTTACTGTTCAGAGTTGCACCACATAGAAAGATTTAAGTACATGTTAGTGAACAAAACTTTGAAATTTCCTTTACTGGCTTCCTTAGGTGCTTGCCTGAGATTTAAAGAGACAAAAAAAATTTTTTGTCATGAATTATTGGAGCTATTTGATCCAAACTAACACAGTGACATTCAAGCTTCTAGTCACCCTCGTGTCAATAATTTTCTGATAGCTCTGCTAATGATTCTACATTAAGAATCAGTCACAAATTAACAGACTTCAAACTGCATTAACTTGAACTTTCGACTTAGCTTTTCTCTGATTTTTTTCCTCCCATTAAGACAGGAAGAAAACCTGCAGAGGAACTGGCACTGATCTTTTATATTAAAATGCTTCTTCTAACAAGACAATGGCAGTTTTACGTGTTTTAACTGAAGGGCAACTTCTGTTGCAAGACTACTGTACAATGAGGCCTCTCTGATGGAATCGTTTTCTACAGCAGCACTGACGATTCATAGGTAACTTTGAAGGTAAAAGAAGAGTCCCATTTTTGGTGTGTAGCCCAACAGCTGTAACCAAACAACCATCATGATGCCAAACAGCTGAGGCTAGAAGTTACCTCAATGATTTATCCCCTCATCACAGCTAATACAAGTAAAGCTTCCAATACAGAAGCCATGTTCTCCAAAAGGAAACTGGAAGGAAATCCCACGTCTTGTTACCTAAAAGAAAAGAAATAAATACCAAACCAGAAAAACAACTCAGTACTGATGCAGAGGACAGGCTGAACTAAATGGAATAATTATATTCCCCCAGTGTACATGGGTAGAACACACGATCACCTCGGGCCATTTCCATGTTTGCAACAGTCTGGAGCAAAGGCAGACCAGAATTCTGCCCACTGTAGGTGAAGCTTTTTCTATTCTCAGCAGGTACAGAGCTGGATCTGACCTACAGGCAAAACTGAACAGTAGTTTCTAAACACATTTATGCCTTGCATATTCTATTAATACAATGCAAGAAAAGAATGTCTAAATGAAAGATTTTTCATGTAGATGACATTAACAGAATGATTTTTCTCTAAGAAAAAAAGTACTAGTTTCCAGGTATACTAACACAAACTGTAAACATAAATTCATTAAAAGGCTTCAGTAATTTCATGGTAGACTTAGTGTGAATGCTGAAGTGTTTTAACAAAATGTCCAACTAGGAAGATGATTACCCCTTTCACTAGCAAGGATGTCAAAGCTCTGAATATTTGCAAAAGTCTTAAATTTAAGATTAAATCTTTGAGTATTCTGAGGTTTTGAAATCCATACTCAGAGCTGCCCACATACTCTTAGTATCTGGGATTTTTCCAGTAAACCTTAAATTATGTCATTTTCTCCATCACAGGAGACCCATCTCATTTTTTAAGAAGACCAAAGTGTACCCTCTGATGCAAAGTTCTCGTTCAGCTTCAAGCTCTATTTAACTCAATCTCTCCAAAAGTTATGACGAATAAGCTTCACAGAGAGGTAGAAAAAATCCTTAAATAGGGCAAATTCAGGTTCAGTACCAGGTTCCCGAGAACACTGTATTTAAAAAATTGTAGGAAATCATTCAACAGGGCTTGGTGCAAGGAAATATATTTTTTCTTTCCAAATCTCCTACTGAGAAAGAGGCAGGGTGCAGGGGATTAAAACCACAAAAAACAATACCCCCCCTCCCCACTTTTGTTTTTGTTTCCATACTGATTCAAAACTCCTTTAGTCTACAATTCTCCCTTCTACTCTTCATTTGCATCCAGATTTTCTCTCTACTGCTGGGCAACTACTACAGCAGACATTTCAGTACAAAAGGAAGGAGTTTTCTTTACCAGTGTTCTAGAAGCTGCATCTTCCCCAGCTGGAAGTAATTGCAAGTCAGTGCTAAATGTCATCTGTCCTCAAGGGATCATCTTATCCACTGCATGATGGATGTAAATAAAGCCTTACAGCTCATTTTGTCTCTTGACAAGCTTCCCCTGCAACCCTGTGTGTGTGTGTTCACGTGAGGGGTGGCAGGGGGAGTAGAGCATGGCAAGGAGAAGGTACCTCAGCTGATTAGGACACACACTGGCAATTCCACAGGTTTGAAATGAAAAGTCCTTGTTCCAGATTTGAAGGCACTAAAAGTTACCTAGTAAGAATTTATCAGTATAAACATTAAGCATTTTGGGTTTCTAATGACATGGTAGTAAATTTAAATCTTTATTTATAATTTAAAATGAAGGCTAAGAAACCTTTACTCTGAAGTTCATATGAAGGAAAACAGTAATTTATCCTATCCTAATAGTCTGTACACCTGTTTACAGATAATTGCTGTATCATTTATCTACTCAAGACAAAGAAATAAAAATGAGAAATAGTTCAGTTTCATTAAATAGCTTAATACTATGATTTCTACCCACATACATTTTACATGCTTATTTTGATAGCTGAACCCTTTCAAAAGTTGTAGATTTTTCTTTCTCCTCCCTCCCTCCCCCCAACTGATAACTCTTACATGTTTAAATTAAAAAAAAAAAACAAAAACAACAACACTTGTACAGAATCTAGGGAGAACAAGAGTTTATTGAGTTTTACCTGTCTGAAAAGTGCTGGTGAAAAGTTGCCATTTCATGCTTTGTCTATAGACAAGATAAGTCAAAAGAGAAATTGTTGCAAAAAACAAGCTCATTTGAAAACTGAGTGTTTCTCCAGAACTTCTTACCATTCCTAAGTGAACACAATGTGAGAAGTTTTTACATGAAGCTAGTCCTTTTCATTGTCAGATGCAACATCTACACTTAAGGTCCCTCACAACTATTAAAATACTTTCAGGCAGTATTAATACACGGAGAAGCAATTAGTCATATCTTCAAGAAGCCAGGTATCCCAGCTCTAAAAGTGCATCATTTAAAACATTAGTAATGGAATATTTTGAAAGAACATCTCATTCAGTATTAATGCATGCCACTATTACAAAAATATTCATTGCATATTGTAGGAACAACAACCTTCTTTTGTAGACAACAAAAAGCATGCTGAATGGTATCAGATCAATATAAATCTATTTTTAATGAGGTTTAAGACATTGTTCAAGTCCCATTAAGAGCAGCTTCCTCCAACTGTGCATCAGTGTAGGCTTGCACAGCTGTTAAAAAGTTTTTCACTAATGTGGCTTAGACTGGCCCCAAACTTAAAGCAGGGCATTAAGACTGGATCTTGAATTTTAGAAATCCTTCATTTAATTTGTTTAAATAAAATATTAAAAACCACTGTAATAATTAGGTATAAAAGTTGTTAAGTAACAAATTTGGGCCTAACTAGCACAACATACAGGTATTTACACAAATGCAGATTTGCTGTGGTCTTTAATATTGAGAAGACATCAGAATGTGAACCATGTGCTCAAACCACCCCCCCTCAAGACCGAAAGAAACAAAAACCTTCGGGAAGAGTAACATAAATTGCATGTCAGCTCAACTGCCCGAGTCATAGCCCAATAGCATGGCTCCGCCTGGTTCAAAGTGAGCAGCACTCACAAGTAAACCAGTCTGGTTGTAGTCATTTTAGCAACTGCACTTTAAGTTACACTGAAAGTAATTAACCCCAAGTCAACAGGGTATTTCTATAAAGCAGTTGATGACACCAGTTTTCTAAACAGATGATAATGAAATACACAGAAAGTCCAAGATGAATGAGCAGATGAAGACTTGAGATGTTAAAATGATGCGACGAAACAGATATATAAATTAAACAGGAATGTTTAATCAAGACAGTCCTTTCTTTTTTTTTCTTAAACAGAGGTTCTTCCAGAATTTTTTTGATTGGAAAATCAAAGCCTATTCCCACAATAGTGAGGCCACTTCTTTCAAGCAGCTCTGTTGTACAACTGTTACCAGGATCCTAAACTACTTAAATTGTTTTCTATTGATATTTCTGAACTAAAAAGTTTTAAAATATTGTATAGATTTTATTTGTGCTCCACATATTACAAGCAATTAACAACACAAAGAAAGGTTAAATTCCTCAGCTAGAACACCAAACTCTATACCAAGTATTACATGTACACAATACTTGCACAGTGACAAGCACAAGAAAGTACTAGTTGAGCACTTACTTTCAGATATCCATACCAACTCTTAAATCCACTTCAGTTCTCCCACGCCACCCAGTCTACAATTTAAGGCATCTCCACACAGCCATCCATCCACCGACCCACCCACTCCCATACACACTATTTATGTTGGAGGTGTTTACTCTTACAAAGAAATCACTATGTCAATCAGGTACCATTTATTATTTATCCCTCTAACTGTGTCAGCATTGAGATATGACAGTTAAACCAGTGTTAAATCAATACAATATTTACAGAGCACAGCACATTAAGCTTGAGACACTCACTTGGAGGATAAAACCACATTTTAGAACAGGACAAAGGTCACCATTATTATGTGTTTGAAAACAGCTATTTACAGGTCCCTATGACATAACTATAGTCTGTACACTGTTCCAACGGGGCAGGCAAAAAGCAGGATAGGCATTTATTTTAAGGGAATTTAAACATACAATTTGGAAGCATATTATTATGCTACCCTGAATGCCATAAACCACCTTAACATTCTTCAAGGTGGTCTCATATCCTAGAATGGCATGTCCAGCTGATACAAAACAGACAACACAACATTTACTTTGTGGAGAGTATTTACTCCAGCTATTCAAACATCTGAACTTTGAAGGCAATTCGTCCCAGAAACTTGTCACGGTCATCTTGATTTTTTAAATTAGGTGAGCCCCGGATCTTACACTCAATTGCTATTTCTTCTTTGGTAGCGTTGGCGCTAATTGTTAGTTGAACAGCCACTAGAGGCTGTAAATAGTGAGCCTAGTAAACAGAAAGATGGGGAAAATATTTGAGAGACTGGAGAAAATTAGCATTAAATTAACATTTAATCCATCGGAACAGTTAAGAAAAAAAGCTAATTAAGAACCCAACTTTTCAAAGCCCGATCTGACTCAGGTAAGACACTTTTTTTTTTCCAGTTTAGAAATACATTCTTCATACCATTTCTTAACTTAATATATTCAACATAATTTGAGTCACAGACAGTTATCTTCAAGAGGTATATGACTTTACCCCTTTCTATTATATTAGGTCAAATTTTTCTAGAAACCTTCAATGAAACAACCTCAGAAATGAGTGTCTTCCAACCTGTTCTATTGTCACTTCTGCTTGTTTTGGGTTTGGATTGGCAGGGTGGGTGTAATCTGCTACAGAATATAACTTTCCTAAGCATTTACAGTGTTTTTTTTTCCAAAAGCATGACTCAACAAATACTAATAAACCAGCTTCCCTTCTTCCCTATCCCGTTTACTTGTTCAGCAACAAACCATTCTGAAAGATGTTATGTGTTTAATAGCTTTACACAGAAATCTTTCCTTGAACATCCTGACAGTATCCTTCCTGATCAGTCATATTTGGTGGAGCAGTCACAATTGGTGACTATAATAAAAATTAAAATTTAAGAATGAGAGCAGAATCAATTATTTTCTTTTGTCAACCCAATATTGTACCTCACGTCCAATTCAATAAGGACAACTTGCATTCTCTTGTAAAGTGCCTATGAATTAAATAGGAGCTTATTACACTGTTAAGGCAGCATTTTATGCAATGTTCATGAAGTATTTCCATAATTTATTAATATTTTTAGGTCAGTACTGCTGACTGCTGAATAAGCAAAATTATTTTCCAGGTAAAAATTCATGTAAGTCAGTGGACTAAATACAACACTACAGTATTATGTAAATATAAACATTGAATTTTAATTGAACAAAATTTTGTGTTATGATTTTTTCCCTCCTCATTGACTTAAAAGACTCTTTAATACATTTCTGGTTTTTTTAGGCTATCTTCTCCAGCAAAGAACACACTACATAATACTCAAAGTCTCATTTACAAAGGATGATATCCTGGAAGTAGATATGCTAAAATCTTTAATATGAAGTACTAGTAAGAAATAGATTGAAGTAGCTGCTTTCATTGGATAGTAGTTTTACTAGATCAGAAATTTTCCTGTGCTCCCAATAAACTTCAGACTGGGAGGGAGGAAATGCAGCTAGGCGAGGCTCCCTCAAAACTTTCCAGTTGTAAAGGTGATACCACACTTCGAGTTCTCTAAAAATCAGAACTAAAATTCCCATGTTTCCTCAGGGAGAGAAGTCTTCTCACCATCAAGGTTTTTCCAAACGGGTACACAAATTTCTATGATGTTTTTGAAAAGAGATGATACCAGAATGGACTTTTACTCAGTATAAAATTTGGAGGAGGAGGGAAGAGAGGCAGCATCCTCATTAACTATGTCAGCTCATCTAAAAAAGGGAACATTCTGCAAGGTCAGAGAGCTGGGCTCATTGTCCTAAGCAGCAAAAGACAAATAACCATCCTGGACCACAAACTGTAGATATTAGTACTTTTCTGGCTCCTGCCTGAACAAGAGAAGCAAGTTTATTCAAATCTTCTTAACTCCTTTACAGAATAAAGTAATTTAACAGTTCCACACTGATATAAAAAATCGGTTGCATAGCAAAGAAGTCAGTCCAGACCCTTGAGACCTAGTCAAATACTCAAACTTCTCACAACTCTTCTTACTGCCTCTTGTTTTTCTCAGTATGCTAATGTTATAATAATCAGGGATTCTTGCTTATGTGAGGCCTAAAACCATAGCCCCTGTTCCACAGGACAAAGCGAACATGAAAGGACAATGAACCACAAACTGGGGGAAAAAAATAATAATTAAAAAAAGATTGTTCTTAATCACTTAATTCAAGCAAGGAATAGCACTGTGTTTTGCCTGTCTTCATTACTGTATTTTCATAATCTTTCATTTTCCATCAGTACAGCAGCAAGATGGGAATTTTGTTAGTAAAGTTCTTCATCCCGTCCTTGGTACAAACTGGATCTTGACATGTCAAGGTCCACACATGCTGTATTTTGGATTTCTTAGGGAAAAGTGCTCTCCCTTCACTATTCTTTCATTCCAAGAATGGGATAGAGTCTGTACTGACTCCTGCCGTTGGAAGCACAGGCAATCTCTCTCTAGTTCACCTGTCTAAGTGAATAGATGGGGTACCAATTCACAACATGGCAACAAAATGGAAAATACAGAACTACCCACAAGTAACATGAAATCAAATGTTCAAGGAAAACAAACTCCTTCCTTGTTACTAAAAGCCATGGGAAGATAAAAAAGTTTATGAAACTGCTACAAGTATAAACTACACTGGAAAAATAACTGACAAAGGAGTAATTTAATACCAAAATCACTTTCGTGAAATTACAACCACCCACCATGGTACACTATGGATCTAATAGATTTATGCTTTAAAAAGTACCTTTATCTTCAATGGTGAACAATGTTTATTAGACTAAAGAACTTGGTCAGTAAGAGGCAATATAATTTTATATTTTATAGATGCTACAGATTTTCTGCATACAGTGATCACAAACTGATGCAAGAAAATATAAAAATTAACTAAATTCAAGTTTCAAAAGAAACTGGAGTTTAATGTATTCTATGTTCATAAAGTAGTGAGTTTGGGGTTTTTACAACAATAATTTAAAAAAACCCCAAACCTATCTGCTACCTTGAAGTCCTCCTTCATAAAACAGGGCAAACAGAAAACACGACATGCAGAGCCACAAAGAAATATAATCAACAATACCATAAGGACTTAAAAACTTAATATCCTATACAGAAACACCAAGGATTAACTATTGGAAAGTGTATCATAATATGAAGACCCAGTTTACTTTTCCTGCCTTTCCCTACATTCAAAAAGACTCCCAAAGATTTCAGTGAGCAAAAAGGAGCAGCCGCTCTCAAGACTGCTGGTATACAGCCACTCCTTCATTAGGACAATGCCCAGCTTGTTCATGTCTGCCAAAGCACGTCTCCAGTCTGAGTGCTGTGCAACGTCTGCATATGCAGTATTACTTAGCACTACCTCATTACAAAGTTCAAACTTCAGAATTAATCTGCTGCTAGCAACTGTAAATGCACACAGAAACAAAACACAGACAAAGTGAAGACCACCATTAAAGGATACTTACATGCAAGCTTTTCCCATAGTATGGGAAGTACATCAAGTCCATCGCGCCATTAGGAGGAAAATAATTTATCTGAACCATGCCTGCTTCCTGTGATTGGAGACAGCAACAAAAGTAGAAGTTAACATTTGCTTGCATAAAAATGAACACAAAACTAAAATTATAATCCTATGATAAAGTGCAAGATACCTAAAAAAGGGCAACTGACCTACAAACTCATGGAATAATTCAAAATAGATTTCTTTTAGCAAACAGTCACATGCTGCACACATCTGCTGCAGTAAGGATTAGCAGTACTACTTAAATTAGCCATCAAGTCAAAGACAGCTTGCCTTCATACTTATGAGTCAAAGAAATGAGGAAGGGGGAAGAGTATGTTTATTGTAATGAATAATTTAACAACCCAAACCCCTCCATATGTAACTAAAACCCCAAGTATCCCCAAGCAAGCCTGTGCATTTTGGTGAACCATGTGCTGATTAAAGCCAGGTTTTTAAGCCTCTCAAGCTTGTTATGATACAAGCCTTCACAGAGAACCACAAACACCTCTCTGCAATAGTGTTATTCCTAACATTAGGTGCCCTCTATCCTTCAAATAGAGGCCACCTAAGAAGAAATCCAAGTTTAAAACGGTGACATTGCTGGAGGTGTGTCATCACCACATCAGAGGAACAATATATACAGATACAGGCCTTATCACTCAACTGACCCCTGCAACCCCAAATCCTGGAATAAGAAGCAGCTACGTACAAAGCTGCAGCCGAATTTCTGAATTAGGAGTCACTCAATCCATAAAATATACAAAATATGTATATATGATTGACCTGTCCAGACACAGGCTATCAGTATAGCAGTACACAAACACCTCTCCCTATATACAACATTCTTCAAGACTGTATATCCTGGCAGAATACCAAACTACTCGAAGTTCAAACCTCTAGGAAATGCCCACATCTAATGTGACTTTCTGTAATAAATGAAATGTATTACCATAACCAAGGGAAATGTCATTAAAACAACCTCCCCCAAAATGCTCAGTGTAAATTCAGAACATCACTGCTTTTTCCATGTAATTCACAAGTTCAAAGTATATTAGCAAGTTTAATTGTTTTTTCTCTATTACCATATACAACAGCTGTAATTTTAAACAGATTTAAGATGCAATTTTAAACTCCTACGAAGTTCAGGAGACAACTGCAGTAAGATCAAAACATATTTAAGAACAAGCCACAGCTCAAGGTTACCTTCTTTTCACCCTCTCAAAAGAACATATAATTTTTTTTTTAGGATACGGCCACATTCTCATTCCTTTGCAGTCTAAATTACTGCAATTCTTCAATACATGTTTATTAAGTATTTTGGACCTTGAGCTGGCAAATATAGCTATTAAGCACGAATATGTTTATTTTCACCATTATTCTTTATTTTATTTAAAGCTCGTGCAGCTGAAAATACTCACTTTTCAAATATGTTGCTGAAATAATGGTTAAATAATCAGCATATGGAATAATATAGGCAAGGTAAATAGGAGAAGTGCTTTCTGGAGCAGCTTAATACAAGGCATGCATGCAGTCATGACTCTACACTAAATATATGCATTAGGCTCTCAGTGCAATAGCAGGGAAGTTCTAGGACATGCAGCTGCCTGTCTAATACAACTGCTGGGGAGGGTTCCACATTTTCTTGAATAAACAATCCTAATTAATATCCCTACACAATTAAATAAAAGCAAACCAAAAAAAATCTAAACAAGCTGCATTTGCTGAAGAACTTCAAGAATCAGTCCGTTAGTGAGTGTCACTTTTTCTGCTAATCATTTAGTTTCCACAAAGAGCCGCTGACAGTCAGCAAATCTAAAAATCGGACAACTTAGCTGCACAGACATGTCACCAAAACTGCACTGACAGAGACTTACACCTCACAAACTAACCTCTTTATTAAGACTGTAGTTTAGAAAGAAGAATTTAGCAGATGTTGAAATAATATACAAAGACCCAAGGAAAGAATTTGGGCAGGAAAGGTCTGTAATCACCGGAGAAGAAGAAATGGAGAAGATAAAGAGCAGTGTCCATTAGTAGAAACTGTTAAACAACAGAGATTTCTGTCAAAAAAACAAGTTAACTCAGTTCCTGAGTATGCTGACAAAAGCAAGGCACAACAGTGTCATTCATACAGCCATTCTTCATTCTTGCCAACTAAGAAGTGATACCTAACACAAAGTCAAGATGGTCACTAAACAGCAGAAGATGATGTATTCTGGAATTAAGGCTTTTTCCCTTTTCTTTTCTTTTCTCTGGTTAAAAATTTAAAAAAATAAAATCTACCAATTTTCAGTAAAGGTTGTTTTAACTTGAAAGAAATACTGCTGCAAGATGTTCTAGTGTGTGTGAAACTGCACAACTCTGGCTCCAAACTAAAGACCTAAAATGCTGATCTTCAAACTTCTTGGAGACAGAATCTTTTGTTGGTTTGTTTCTCTTTGTGGAGATTCTCAAGACTGCAGCAGATCAATTCCTCCAGGGTGCAGGAGGAAGAAACAGCTGTAATGAGTGTCTAACATGCAAACACTCACTTCCTTGATCTACAGAAGTTACTGTGATGACAGCTTCAACTACATCAGGGCAGAGGGGGAAGCATCCCCAGCTGTAAGTGTTCTGACTCTGAAATCATCCATCTATCTAAAATTTTTCCATTAAAAAAAAAAATACCACAGAAAAAGCACAGGGAGAAGAAAGAAGAATCACCTTACAGGAGAATGCCTGAAGAACATAAATTCCACATGGAAAAACTTAAATGATGTTTCCGGTGCCCAAGACTGGCAGGATGTGCAGACAGAAGCTACGAACCTAATTTTGTATTTGAGAGACTTGTAAAAGCAAAAATACCATTTAAAAGTCAGATGGTTTTAAGTCCAGGCAGACACTTCTCCAATTGCTCTCAACACATGTAGGATTGATGCACAGAAGTTCTATCTGAACATGAGGAAGAATCTTTTTTCTGTGCAGTGATCGGGCACTGGAACAGGTTGCCCAGAGAGCGTGTGGAGTCTCCCTCACTGGAGATATTCCAGAACTGTCTGGACACAACCCTGTGCCATGGGCTCCAGGATGACCCTGCTTGAGCAGGGAGGTGGGACCAGATGACCACTGTGGTACCTTCCAACCTTATCTACTCTGTGACTCTTAATTGTAACAAATATTTAAAAACAGAGATAAAAGGAAAATAAAAATCAGTAAACAGTAAATCTACAGGATGAATTCTAACTGGTATTCTAAGTTTGCTTAAGCAAGTAAATTCTAAGCTTTCCTAAGCCACAGGATGAATACTAATTCAAATTCTAAGCTTTCCTAAGCATGTAAATCATTATGAGCTAGGGTTAGAATAGGCTAATAAAGATAAAATAGATGCATTCAAAGTAGCAAAGCATGACAAATACTTCCCTGGAAGTCATTAAAGAACTAATAAGATTAATAATTTTAAAATTCAAACCCATCACAGTTGTGTAGATCAGAAAAATTTTAACTGGATATGGTAGCAGAACTTTGTACTTATAGAAAGAGGATGCCGGAAAACACAGACAATTTATTTCTATGTATCCCAAAAGGTAAAAAAAATAGCAAAAAACCCCACCATGATCAACCAAATTGTTATCAAACTTACTCTTTAGCTAGTGAAACCAGTTAAGAGGGTAAGAAAAAGTATCATCTGCTTAGTATAGTTTTTACTACTGTCTCATAGAGCATCCATAGAAGAGAGTTGAAGAAATACAATCATAAAATAGCATTATATTTTTATAAATCACTTGTTCTCAACGCATCACAAGGCATTTCTGGTGGAAATTGAGATGACTGCCCTGGACCCTATTCAGTGTTTCAATAAGGACTTAAGATGCAAACCCACGTTTGTTCATTGATGGCACCAAGCTAAGCAGTGCGAAACGCTTTAAAGAACTTGATCCCTTTAAAATGATCATAAAAAATGACAGAGGAGGGGCCAAAAATAGCCATATGAAATTCAAAGCTGTGAACTTTGAGAAATCACATCTACAAATACAGAAATAACTGGAAAGAATGATTTAAATAGTAAAACAATTAAAATATAGACTCAGTGTATTACAAACAGCAAATTCACCTTGCTTCCAATGTGTTCACAAAGGGAGAAATGCTGTCATTAACAATACCTCAAGCTAGAGGCGAACTGCGGTCCAGTCTGGGATATCACATTGCAAGAAAAAATTATAAATTAGACACGTCAAAGTAAAAAGAGTACTAGCAGAAGTAAAAGGAGCTTAATTGCTTTATTCTATTCAAGAGAACAATGTGGGTTTTGTGAATGGAAGCAAAGAAATCAGTCTCAAGTAACAGGAGGAATCACCTTTGCTTGCAATGGACTGTCATGAAGAGATCAAGACTGTCAAAGACTCCACAAAAATCAAGTATTAAAATCTATGCCTACCACAGGTACCCAGGATGAAGGCAGAAACCCTTACAAGTGTTTGTCTCATTAACTGCTGACGTTTCCCAGCCCACACTTTTATCAGTGACCGGAAGCTAAAAGCCAGGACACTGCCCCTTGCTCAAGCTACAAACTTACCAACGGTTTCACTGCTCCCCAAGCACTCTAGGAAAAACACCCATAAGTCAAAGTAATTATTATAATTGCAATAAAACATTCTGTGTAAATCCACTGGTACATAACAAATATGCAAAGATTAGCTGTTATTATAAGTACTTTATACTTGATTTGAAGGCAACTTTTGCTTGAGCGGTAACATTAGTTTCCACACACAGTTGTCTTACCCATCATTTATAAAATTGTCTAAGGTGCACTTGCAGCATGGAGAAAAAATAAAAATATAGGTTATGAAATGGGAAAACAAAATATAACTCATAATAAATAAATAAACAAGACCACAAATACACATGTATGCATTTTCCTCAACTCTAAACCAAGTCAGGTAGCTCAAACACATCTAAAGATGAAAGAACAACCAAAAAATGTTTCTATAAGTACACTGAAGAAATTAAAGACACTAAAACTAAATTAGACATACAGTAAGATGAAAAAACACAAACAAAAATACCAAGTCTCTAAGAAGAAGGGAAGAGAGTGAAATAAACTACTTCATTATTCATCCTAATCACAAGGAAAATAAACAACACACTTATTTCTTACATTCTGAACTGACCTTAGGGGTACACTCTATATGTGGCTCTCCTTCAGGCTTCAATCCAATTATCTAAAAGAAACAAAGTTAAAATATTTACAGACCTTTTTCCCCCTTTCCAGTTTTAGAGACTGAATTTGAACTTTTCCCTCACTAAATATGAGTTCATACAGGGAGTAAATCTATTCAGTGTCATTTTTATCTCAACAAAATTTTAAACTAGGACTAAGATTTAAGTATCGTTAAGTTAAATAGTTTACTCAGGTTAACTGAAAATAGTTACAGTAGTCACAGAAAGTACTGTTTTCTTATTTTACATTTAGCATGTAATGTTAATGGCTCAAACCAGTTAGCAATTCAAGTAACACATAGCATCACTGAAAAGTCAAATACTCAGTAAAGTTTTCATCACCTTTCATAGTTTAAGAGTTACAGAACGCACTACATTCTGGTAAGAGTTCTGGAACACAGACATGAAGTAAAACACATTTTACTTTGCAGAGTGGTCCAGAATCTGTTTCACAGAACAGTAAGTGAAAGCAAAGTACAATGTACTTCTTAAAACAGGATTCAGATATTTTGATGCAAGTAGTCAAAGCCAATACTTGTAAGTATTAGAATGCTCAAAAAGGTCACTTCATATTACTCTCTGAAATTGCTCGATGTTTCAGTAAATTACACTGTTCTAGAAATGCAAATTATCTTGAGTAGCAAACTGAACACATATTTCAGTCATTTCTTCACACAGCAATAGTTTGGGGCACTTTTGCTAAGAATTAAAAAATAAGTAGGCACTTACTCTGTTCATTTTCACAAGCACACAGGGAGTTCCTTTAGAATAGCCAAAATTTGTATCTTCCTTCCCAGAGCATTGTCCAAGCTCAGTGAGGTTAAATCGACAAGCCTTTTTAATAGGAGCATCATTCTGATCAAAGATCCTTCCCGGTGTACAGTCTATGTTTTGGGACTGCTTTGAATCATTATATGCTATGAAACAGAAATAGCTTGTAAACCAATGGTATAAAGCATATAAGTAGCCAAAACCTGCAGACACCTATATAAATAATTATAGTGTTATTTCCCTAGTAGTTTTCTCAGAAGTATTTTCAGAGGACTATGTTTCTTACATCCATCTTAACAAACACTTTTTTAAAGCCTATAGAGAAGTAGCAGTGTACTTGAATGAAAAAATAAAGAGTATTACAGAAGAATTAGTATTTTCCTGCTTTTAAATCGTAACTATAATCACAACTTCATTAATTCCTGTACATAAACTAACTATATATTCTAAGCTAATAATGTATTAAAATATAAACAATCAAGTTTTTACCTGGAAACTCAACCAGTTTTCCCTTTGCATATGTTTCTTTTACAAATACACAGGAAAACTTAAGTATTTCAATAGCTAATATTAAATTGCCTCTATATTACATCAGGTAGTATAATTTACGTTATATTAACATCCCAAGTTGTTTCTCACTTTCTTGTGTTTCTGAAGTGCACAGATCACTCTGTCACAAATGCTAAACTATTCCCATGTAAGATACTTTATGTTTTCTTCCCCTCCCTTACACCCCAGCTTCCAGCTAATAAGATAAAATGGAGAAAGGGAAGTTCATCCTCGATGCAAGACCCACAGAACTGCAGGAGAGGCAGGTAGTCATAAAATGCAGCATTCCTCCCAGGAACCCTTGGCAGAGCTCTGAAAGAAAAGCCTACTCATAGAAGCTTTTAGTAGGCACCAAAACTATGAATATGGAGAAATTCAAGTATAGCTGTAGCTAACAAAGCAACTCATGCACACAGGTGAGATTTTGCAGCACCGAGGGGTTAAACTTATTGATATTTTCAATTGATTTCCATATTATTAGAATAAGTGTACATACAGGCACATACATAAAATAATATATGACAAACTAGTGATTTTGCCATTCTTCAGACTTGTCCTGTTACCTTTTCTCCATGTTCTAAATTCAGTGTTGTAATATTTTTATCTGTAAATACTGTGTATCAGAGTGAAAAATCAATAAAATGCAATTAATTTAATCTTTGTGTGCCTAATTTTTCAAAGAGATAGTCAAGTTCTTCAGACTAAAGTGTTCTCACTCAGTTACCAAATCATTCAGATTAAGACTAATCAGGTAAGTCTTGATAAACTTTGTCTCCAAATACAAGACCTATGTTATTTTACATTGAATTCTTTTGGCATATGTAATTGCTACATTTTACAGTATTTAAATAACCATATCACCCAAAACTCTCCATTATGTACTGTGCTATTCCTCATGCTCAGGCTCCCTGTCCAGTACAGGCATTATACTTACCTTTTTCTGTAACATATAGACTTTTATAACACACATATCTACAGTAACCCTGAACTTGCATTAGTCTCCATTAGCAATTAGTTACTACAAGCAAGAAATAAAATAATGTACTCAAGACTAAGACTCCTAAATTACTTGGGCAATTGTACGTAACTTACTTACATTCAAGAAAGCTTTGAAGTGTAGCAACATATTCTGAATATGATTGGCTGTCACTCTTGTTAAAGGAAAATTCCAATGCAGTGTCTGGCTTCGGTGAAATCATAAGTCCTTAAAAAGAAAAAGTTTAAGTTAGGAACTAGGCAACTTATCTTTCCTACACCACTCTAACCCCCTCTCATATATCCGTAAATTGGAAAATGTCTGTCTGTAAAGAAACATTAACGTTACCCCTATATTCCACAGTACTGGAAGGTACTTTGTGTTTGAAGCCCATTACCAAAATCAGCATTATATTAACATTTAAATCTAACCCAATGTATAACTGCAATTCACAAACCAAACCCAAGCGATTAGGAAAAATAAAATCAGCAATTTAATCACTTTCAATCAAAGATTTTTATTGGTCCACTTCCCACACTCAGTAAATTAAGCTTAAAAATAATTGAAAAAATACCCAAAAGCATACCCAGACAACCTTCAGTTCAAGCAGTGGTTCAAAGCTTTAGGCAATACAGAATGAAGCTATGATTGTATTATTTTCATAGAAACACAGAAAAAACATTTTAAAAAATTTGATTATGCATAAAGGTGGCTTGAAAGTCACCCCACTCAAAACAGGTAAGTCAAGTTAGTTTTCAGTCTTCATCTCCTCACACAAAGTTTAGGTGCCACCAGTTCCACGGAGAATGCAAGACACTTTACACAGCCACAGGGGCACGGCTCAGCCAGGCCTGGGGACCACAAATGCTCCAGAGCTGCCTCCCGGCCCCACAGCACCGGTGTTCCCTGTGGGAGCTCCAGCTCCTTCCGGCTGCTGGCACTGGGGCAGGAGCCACCCACGGCCAGGAGCCAGAGCTGCAGGAGGTACGAGGACCTGGATCACCAAAGGCTGAATCCAGCCTCAGCTGAAGGATGGACAAGGCACACGCGGAGTAGGGCCCTCGAGAGCTGAACTGCCCCTGCTTCCCAGCACATAGCCCAGGAAGCTGCAGAGTTCAGTCTCAGGGATTTCTCTGGAGCAGGTGAACACACAAGGCACACTAATACACACAGCCTGTGCCACCAGGAGCTGTCACTAACATAGGCACCTGATGCTTCTACTACTCATCACAGCTTCAGCGGCAGATGAAATAGCACTACACCACCAGATATTGCAGCAGAAATTAAATCTGTTCAAAAAACGGTGTATAACTGATTGTTTTATTCACACAACCTTAAGGTAACTCTTATTTAATAGAAATAATTAGCACAGATAAAAGCCCTGCAGTTGTGATTAACAGGTGAGCGTCCATGCATCTGTCTCTTCAAGTACAGCTGAGAACGGACGTTGCAGTTCCGCAAAAGAAAACAAACCAAAACCAAACAAATACAAAAAATCCAAAACCCAACCTATATTTTATCAGATTCATTTTCTTCTAAGTTAGAATATTAAAATTGTGTGATCAAAGTGAAATTTGGCATAAAGGAAGAAACTCCAAATACACAGCAACTGATTGTATCATCTTAGGATCCCATGTAGTTTTCCTATCCTTTGGCAAAACCAATTAAAACTAGATTCCCAAATGAATTAAAGTTAAGGCAGAAAACAAAAATCTCAAAAAAAAATTCAAACCAGGTCTGTATAAAAAAATAAACATTTAAGAAAGTAAGACTGCAATGGGAAGATGAAGTTAGGTTACTGTAGTTAACCACCACAGTAAGGTTTTGTAAAGCATATCAAAAGTGTAGTTAAGCAGCCCAGGTCTGTTAAGGATTTACCTACAGAAATGGCTGAGCCTCTCATCCAAAGGCAGAAATTATTTACAAATACTTGCAACTTGTGAATAATAAAGATCTAATATACTAGAAATTCATCACAGACAAACACCATTTAGCTTTTAAAAAACCCCCAGATATAATTTTATGTTTTTTATTCTAGGTCTCTTGTAGGATTCCCAATAAATCATAAATCCTCTTTTTTGCATAACAGCAGTTAAATTATTTCCATGGAAGCCACAAGTAAAGGCCCTAATGACTGACAGTCCATATAAAACTACAAATACTATTTTGACTGCAGATTACTTTGCACCATTACAGTCATCTTCTGGCCTCCACAGTGAACTGGGATTCAACAAAACAAAAGGCAATTAGTAGTAGGGCTGAAAAATCACTGAAGGGGTTGTACATATTAAGAGCTTTTAGGGGATATGAGATTATTATCTAGAGAATTATAATGTAAATTAAGGACTTGAATGGTATTTTTCAAAGGGAGCATGACAAAATAACTAAACTAGTCATCAGTGAATGAAAAAATAATTTGAAGAGATTTACTGCTTCAGGGGAATGTCAGAAACATCCCATGAGGAGGGGACTGCTCCACTTCCAGTGGATTACAATCTGCCTAAAAATGATGGTGTGAATTCTACAGAAAAAAGCTATTTGAAGGACTGATGCATAGACTGTGAGAGATGCAGGATTTCACCTCATCTAGAGGAATAGAATTAACAGCCTCAGCACAGGATCACATCTAGGATTGTAAAAGAGATTACATTATATTACAATTCCAGGAGGGATTTAAAAAAAAAAGGTTTTAAAATCATCTGGATTTGATTGATACTATTATACCCCAGTGTACAAAGCAAGTCAAATACCAATTATAAAATAGATCAATTATGAGATTTCCAAGTATGTTTAACGTAAGAGCAGAACCTTTGACCTACGGCATCCAGGTTTTGTGTGTAGATTTTTTTTTTTAAGAATTTAAGTTTACAGCCAGGAACATTACATGTCTCACTGCAAATGAAAAACGACAGAGTTAAGGAGAAACATTAAAACAGAAACAAGCAATCTGATTAATGTATGAGTTACTAAAGACACAGTTAATAAAGAGATTTAATTCCGAAATGTTACGGGAATTCTTCAATTAAAAACTAATTGTGGCATACATACTTTTAAAAACAAACATTCCTTAGGACTTATTTCAAAGCCAAGGAAAATTAATGCCCTGAACCGCAAGAGAGAAGAAATGCCACTCAGGCCCAGCACTAAGCCACAGTTACCCACAGCTCCATCCACCACGACACTTCTGACTTCCACAACAGACACAATGGAAATGGGGAGAAATGGCCAACTAAGCCACCTTTTTTTTCCTTTTTTTTTTTTTTAATTATTCTTTCCAGCATCTAACCCATTCTTAGATGGAAAAAAACAGCACAAATTCTCAAAATCCCTTACAATATGACACGTGTTAGAGAAGGCCAGAACACTACACCAGAATGAATTCTGTTCAGAATCCAGAGACGTTTATCACACTGGCCCAACTGCAACTTACACAAAGATCACTGTACCATCTTAAGTGTGGATACAGCTGCAAGATGATGTTCAATTTTAAGAGCTTTGCAATCAACAAAAGGAAAATGTGTTTTTTAAAATCATTTTTTCTCACTTCCACCAAAATATTATTATATTGGGGAAGACAACCACCTTATTACTCATTCTTATTTGTACAGGGTTTTTTTTTTAACATATAGTTCCTTGAAGCAGCCAACAGTGCGATGGGTGGGCAGTACACAAAGGAAGCAATAGCTTGAGGAAGCAAGACACCACTTTCAGTGGCAGCTACGTGTTACATGGACTTAGCTTCATCATAAAATAGATAAAACAGGACCCTCCTTCTTTAGTGGATCCCTACATAACTGGTCAACAATCCCTGAAATACACAGACATTCCACGTCGGTTGGAAACTACCTAATACTGTAATAAAAGCTCTGCAAAGGCCTCTGTCCCACAGTCCTTACATGCTCTTGAGCAGATCACACCCACAGTACAGCCTTCCTGCACCTTCTGCAAAGTATCAAACACTAATCAAGGTGGCCTTCCATCTGATCCAAGAGAACTGGTTTAGAGTATCTTTAAAGCAATTTGATTAAATTATAAACCCACTTCTACATCAGCATGTTGCGTGGATCTGCAGGCAGAATTGTGGTCTACATGACAAATTCAACTGACAGGAGCTTAGAGGAAAAAAACAGCAAAAGTTAGTACATGCACACAAAAAGCTACTGCCTGAATTCATGCTATAAACATATAAAACTTGCCTCACACCACGTTTTACCTTTTCAACCTGCAAGTAACTGAATAATGATCACAGTTTCCTGTAAGTAGTTCATACTTCAAACAAATTCTCAAACGGAATTCTCAGTTGTTAAACCACGCAGAGGTTTATGAAAAAATAAATACAGTGTTACCTGGACTAGAAATCCGGTCACGATATTTCGGTATATCACTGCTCAGCGTCTGAAGCATAACCCACATCGTGAATGTGAAGAGTGCTGCTAGGAAGCCATAGAATACCAGATAGAATAGCAAGATCAATCCTGTAAAGAAAAAGCTAAAATTACTATTTTCATTTCATCTAATTCCATTACCTATTTTGAAAATCAAAATGAGAAATTAGCAATACAATGTTTGTAGTCATAAATATGCCTCTAGCATACATATGTAATGCACAGTGCACAATTAATGCATACAAAGAGGTTTTCTTAATACTTTCTGATTCTTAATGCTTATAGGGCATTTTGGCATCTCTGTTTTTAAGAGAGAAACATTAAAAACCATTCTTTGAGCTATACAGGAAAGCTGGCAAAGATGACTAAGCAGTGCATTAGAAAAAAAATAAAGTTTCGCTTGTTTACGGGAATTTTAGCTTTGTATCTGGTTGTTGGGAAGATGAAAGAACTGAGTGAAAAGATAAAATTATTACACTGGATCCAGACCAGGGAGGAAGCAATTGGTGCTTTAATAACATAGTTGATACTTGAGAGAACTCCACACAGAGCAGTCCTTCACACGAGTCCTGTTACAAGATACTTCTCAAGGTGAAAATGCTTTCTGCCACATTGTTTTTGAAAACAAACCAAGCCTTCTCTTCAGATTTATCCAGCCTAACACACACACCTGCTTTACCAATCTACCGTGGAGACCCAGCAACCCCACCGAATTCACCAATTATACAGATGTTACCAGTTTCAAACTGTTTCATTAACTGAGCATTCAATACCAACCTAAAAAAGAGTGCGGGATTCTGTTTTAAGACCGAGCACCTGAGGCTTAAGGATGCATGCAAAGACTTTGTCAAAAAGGAAAGAGCAAAAGCAAACAAGACTGTACCCCAGTGCTATGTACTGTCCACTGGAGATGACAGAAGGAAGCCTAAGCCCTGGCTCCTGTCCCAGAAACTATGCTTGCATTTTGCCCTGAAATAGTCTCTAGTGAAGTACGGTCCCCAGAAACCCATCACTGCTAAAAATCCAAGAACCCATTTTACTTCTCCCAAAAGAATTCTGTGTACATCTATTAAAATAATGATGTGGCTTCCAAATTCTTTACTGTAAGTAAAGTTCTCTACAGCAACCAACTGAATGTTGGTGGATTTTTGGTTTCGTTTTAGTTTTCAATTTCACATGGTGAGGAAGTTACCTACTGACCAGCAATAACCTGAAAGTGATCAGCTATTCAAAATACATTTGAAACCACCAAGATGTAAGATTCTGTGCAGTGATTAGAAGTAGCAAAGCTTGCAAACACAAAAACAAGATTACTCTATAATGAACAAGACAGCTGGACATCTGCTGTAAATGATTGCTAAGGTTATTTAGAAGCTATTTAGCTGCTAAAAAGAGAATATAAAAACAAATAGCAGAAATTCTAGTCAACAAAAGCCATTATAAAAGTTGCATCTGTACTTGGTACAGCCACAATTTGTTTTACCTACAAGCTTATAATTGCATTAACTGGATTCAAAACAGAACAAGGATCTTCTGACTAATATCCAATGTGTTCTGGGTATTACAAAACCAACCAAACAAAAAAGCTCCCTTACAAAACGTCTGGTCAGCTCTCATTTTGATCCATACAAGTTAATCAACTATTGGATACACTTTCATCAAACTGTCTAGAAAGCACATTTTCCATCAAGTGACCAAGACAATCATCAAACAGTCCCAATGGAACAGAAGAATTTGACATGTAAGACAAGACAAGCAGCTACTGTGGCAAGTAGTGTAAAAGCAAGAAAATCAGGGAATTTTTTCAGAATACACCTGTATTTTAATTTCTAAAGCAATACTCCAAACAATTGAAAAAAGAAAATCTTGTTATACATACAAAATATAACATGTTATGTTATAACATGGGCAATAAGAGCACCACAGTGTGCAGTTTAAAGCAGACATGGCCCTAAGAACAGTCCTGCTTTGGGCCAACACTACCCCACCACCTGCACTCCTGGTGTCGGAGCTGACCCCAAAGAGCAGGTCCCAGAAGGGGCAGCTCTCCCCCATGGGGTCATTGGTGCCCTATCCACCTACAGAGCCCCTCACTCCAGTGGGGCCGGCAGCGCTGGTACCCCTTGCCCACCGAGGGCAGCAGCAGGGCAGAGCTGGGGAGCCCTCCCGGAGGGAGCACCAGTACAGGGCTAACACAGTGATCCCGACTCCATGGAGACTGCAGTGCCAACAGCACCTTCCCCAGTCCCTCTTCCTGCCAGCAGCATCCCAGCCACCGGGGAGATGCAGCAGGAACGCGGCTGGAAAGGCTGTTTCTATTCACAGCCCTGAAGCTCTGCTAGCCTCCCCCAGCCCAGCAAAGCGCATGCGTGTTCACACACAGATTATTTTTAATCTTTATTTTAATATAGCTTGTAAATGCACTGCAGAATGCTGACCGCTAAACTGACCCATTTACGCTACTTTACCACATTAAAAGGAGGGAAAAAACAAACAACAAAAATCCCCTCTGCAACTTCCAACAGCCCCAAACTGAGTAAGCTGCTCTTTGTGAGCCTATTAGTACTAATTATCCTTAGCTAATCACAGTGAGCAAGCCATAACCTGTCAAGAAACTCTGCCAAAATAACTTCACATAACACTGGATTTCTTGTCAGGAAACAAGATGTACCCAAGTAACATTGAAAAGCTATCCTCCATATTTCCTCCAAGCAAAGTACAGCTTCCACATCTAACACGAAACCCAATTCAATTGTTGTAGAACATCTTGGACACCAAAACTATAAAACAAGAAAAACTCAAAACCAAAATTTTGCATTACAATGTACCTAGTTGTTTTGGTTTGTTTTTCTTTTTGCAGGGCATCATGGTAGCAAAAACACCTCTTCATATTCTAACCACATCGACAAGCAAGTCAAATCTGGAAAACTGCAATTTCTGAACCAATATGTTGATACTGTAATTAGCTGGCATTCATTTGCAGGAATCAAAACACTTCTCTACCGTGAAAATTAGAATTTCTGACTCTGGTGAAAGCAAGATATCACATACCTGGCCATCATTTCTATGAAGAATAAAAGCTTTCCAAACTTTACATGGCAAAAGCAATAAAAAGCATGTTACTCTAGCACAAACCAGACTGGCAAATCTACCTTTATGTAATGCATAGTAGATACACACAGGTATCAATATAAACACTCCCACCAACAGGGGAGCAACTATTCAACATTACCTGCAACAACAAAAATTAAATGCTGTTTTTATGGTTTGTTGGATTCCATGCTGTATTGATCCTATCACCTGCATGATTGTCCTTCACATCTTTAACTAGTGGGATTTAAACGCCCAAGTGATATTCCTGCTGACTACTACCAGTGCCAGGAACATCAAGGAGTTTTAGTCCACCTGCAGATGGATTTCCTTACTTTAAGCTAACATAACTATACACATGAAATAATCACTAATCATGTTTCAACCTTATTTCTTGGACACTCAAGAATTACAGTTTTCCAGATCTGGACAGACAGCAGAGGAGGAAGAGAAAGACTTGGAAGAAATATAACCTCAGTCCCATGTCATATTTTATGTCACAATAAGCCAGGGCTCCACACAGAACATGGCTACACATCAGGAGACAATAAAAACTATCAAATGCAACACTTGCAAAGAATCACAAAAGCCAGTGTCTGATGACATGATTAAGCATTTAGAAAGGCCCCCCCCCCAAAATACACTTACTGTACTACTAGAGCATACTGATATCTGTAACAAGAGAAGGCAAGATGCCTTTTTTCAGAGTGATCTGCACCAAGGAAAATAAAATATTCTACTGCAATGGCAGACAGTGATGCCAGAATGTTTAATATTACACTACTCATGAAGAAAGCTAAATGACAATAAATCCCTGCTGAAAACACCAATAAAGAAGACAGAATAACCATGTCAGAAAAGCAGTTAAAACTCTGACAGCACTGTATGTTCAACCAGGAATTGAGTGAAGACAAAAAAAGAAGCGAAGCCGGATCATTTGTTATGGCAGCCAACAAGACTGTATTTCTACTGACAGGGTGGAAAGCTTTCCTAAAAATAAGGTGTTGGGTTTTGCTGGTGAGGTTTTTGTTTGTTTGTAATTACAAACACATATCTGTGCACCAAAGGATACAACTAAGCATTCAAAAGAAAATTCAGTAGGTCCAAATTTCTGCATACTTCAAGACAATGCCACCTCTGCCTCAAACACCCTGACACAACCAGCTTTACAGAAAGACTTAAATACACTTGACATGACATCTAGTGTGACCAGAGATGAAGTACTGCTACAGTCTATATTGCCCTTTTTTTAGGCACAAATTATTTTTCTGTAACCTTGTGTGAGAAGAATGAATCACCTTGTAAGACAGTGCACACGTCTGAGTGTGCAGTGAGCATCTCATTACAGGACTTTTATGATGATCTCACTCCATTCTTGCTCTAACTGTAGGCAGACACAGCACCTTGCCATTACAGGCAGAGACAGATGTTGATCTTCCTTTTACTTGCAGCAAGGCCCCACCCAGCAGTCTGCCGAATCCTCCTTTCTCTGCTCTACCTGATTAAACGCTGGGTGTACCCCAGGACCCACCCTCCTCCCATCACCTCCTCAAGGACTATCAGCACCCCTCATGCCTTGCTGCTGAGAACACCACAGCCTCAAGTCTGCAGTTTTTCCCAGTATTTTCTTTCTCTTTAATACAAGAAATGATTATGCCATATAATTAAAAATAGAAGAGTTTGGAGGGGGGTGTGTGTAGATTTGGATATCAACTTGTGAAAAATTTCAAACTGAAGTACCCCACAAATCTGCAAAAACATAAAGTGAAAGTCTCTAATTTTTTTTTTTTTCTGCAAGAGGAGACATATTATAGGGTTTTCACCGAGCTGTAAAAGGCAATTCTTTACCAAACTCTAAAATGCAACCTCTGTTACACGACAAACGAGTATAGGAGCCGCTTGTGCTTGATCTTTTCACAAATCCTGATGTGGAAATGGCAGATAGAGGAGTACTCCAACGCCACAGCACCGGGAGAGAATCACTGCCTTGCAGTTACAATTTACATAAGCCCCCGGGACTGTGTCAGACTAGGGCAAAACATGCACATACTGTGAATAATTATTTAACAGTTTCTCTACTGCTCGTGTCTTATTTCTGTGAGGAAGCGGTCTTGGGACAAGAAAAATACCACATAAGAACCAGAGCCAGCTGAATTCTCATGGTGCTGTCCCTGGAGACACAACAACCCAGAAGACTGGCAGCCAGAGCTCTCCTCTCCTACGTCCTCGCCTTTCAGCCGAGAGACCAGCAACAGAAAAGGACCAGTAGTCAGTGAGAGAGCTCTAAGCTCACACCTCTACGGTAGGAGCAGGAAACCAAACTCTGCATATTCTGCCGTGCCAACAGAGCCACCCAATTAGTGTCCTGCCATTAAAAAGTAAAACCAAACAGAAAGCCACACGCCATGCCCCAAATCAGTCAGACTATGATTAAATTAAATAAGCACGGTATATTAATCATGGAATGCCAAAACAAACAAATATTGCTGAAAAAATACACTGAAAATTTATGGTGTTACTGAACATTCACTTCCTAATGTCGAGGCTGAGGAAATGGTATATAGCAGTAACCACATGCCAATCACCTAAACTACTAAATAAAACTTCTGAATGAAGTAAAATTATTTGACTTGCCTACACTAAGTAAAATTAGTCAAAATGTCTATAAATACTTTCTCAAAAGAATCTTTTATCAACAGTTGTAAAAACTCAGTTACCAACTAGGTCATCTCAATTTCAAATGTTGTTGGCCTTGGTCTAACACTGACTAGTAACATCCTAAGTGACTTATCCTAGCAGATAGATTTAAACAGAGAAGATGGTTTAATCTTCACCTTTAAAAAAAAAAACAAAAAACCTTGCAAGCTATTTCTAACATATCTACAGTCTGTGCTGCTCAGACTCATGACACAGCCAGACTTCTGCAATCCACACACCCAGCCCACGTATTTGAGGAAACCTGCCTGTACAGAAAGATCACTAGACAACAGCGTAGTGGAAATTTCCCATCCTTTGCTATTCAACTGGCAGAGTAGCTGCAAACTCTTATTTCCATCTGAATGGAGGGGAACTCCTGTCAGAGCTCGGGCCCTCTCCTGACAGACAGGAGACACGGCAGAGAAAGCACACTCCATGCACAGTCCGCTTAAAGCTCCTCCTCGCTATTTCAACATCAGTATTCATTGAGATCGTGTCAAGGCCAAGGATGTATTGGCCTGTTCCTTTACACCACGCTGAGATTCTTGTTGGTTTTGTAAGCACAACCATTAAGTATCCCAACTACATCCAAGTTTTGGGAGGAGACACAGCATTTTCTGGAGTCAGTAAATATGTCCCATGAGGGCTGAAGAAACATCCTACTATTAAGCATTTGTACAACTGTTTAATATGAGAAAACACACTCGGAAAATCCAAATATTTTTATTGGAAGCAACCAGATTATGATAACATGCTTTCCAGCTCAGACGAAAGCAATAGGATGACTACCTGAAAACAGGAAAACAAACACTGCCTTCACAGGCTGCACTGGAGAGCCTTCATTTAAAGCTTCCTTTAAGAAAATAAAAGGCCCAGAAGCCCTACGCTGGAACAAATTTAGCACGATGACGCACAACCACACACAACGATCACTTTCTGGAATAGGGGCTCATGAACTTTGGGGTGGGGGTGTTGGGGATTTTCCTTTACTCTCCCTCCCCGACGAGCAGCTACAAGTACAAAGGCAATTCGCACTCATTCATTCTGGATTCCCTGCGCCGCTGGAGCACGGGGGGGG
>VWZT01006311.1:91145-139637 GCA_013397055.1 Pachycephala philippinensis
GCCAGGGCACAGAAAGGGCCGCCGGTGTAACCCCCATCTCGGCACTCCCCGTTATCCTGCGCCAGTGCGAAACACGGGGTGACAACACAAACCTGTCAAGATGCTCTAGAAGGGCTGTTGGTAATGTGACTCCTGCTGCATAAGGCCTCAGAAGCTCCCTTGCTGTCACGCTCCTGAAGGTCCAAGTAACACGGCACACAACCTCCCTCCCCATCCCCCGGCTGACAGCAGAGGAACAACCTCCATTTACTCTCTGGCACGGATCAGGCCCTTACGCTCTGGATTTCTCTTTCCCCAATACCAAGCGGAGCAGTGGCAGCCCCCGCGCACCCCCGGCCCTGGGGGTCAGCTCTAACGCGTTCTTTCCCTCAGAGTTCTCAGCCGCTGTCAATAATGGCATTAACGGGGGACTTTGCAAAACTCAAGTGTAACAGGAGAGCTCCTACATCAAAGCAGTTCTTAAAATAGTAAGAGATCAAACCCGAATGAAAAAGCTATGCCAGGCTGCATCTTAAAAACGTAAGAGAAACAATTTAAGAGATGTTTTATGAGGAAATACATATTTATCAGTATGGTTAGTTTAGATCTTTACAATGGTTGCAGTATTTCCAGAAAGCAGTAAAGTATAAAATAGAATAAACCTATTTGCCTCTTGAATGTCTGATTCCAGTAGTCTCTACTGTTACAGTAGATCATCTAAATCATTCTATTTGCTATAAAACAGCAGCAGAAAATGTATCACTCACTAATTACTCCATGTCACACTACTCAGCTAATAGATTCCATTTCAGGCCAGAAATAAGCCATCTCCCTTTTTATTTTTCTTCTAAATGTCACCAAGCAAAAGACTGACTGTCGTTCCATTTTAACATCTGCTTTGCTGAATTGTTTTTCCCAGTTTATTCAAATACGTATCCTACACTATTAGGGAATAACATGTCAGCAACATGTACCTATATCCATCTTTTTGGTCTGGGCACCATATTGATTCAATAACATTAGAGTTTACTAGATGCAAAGAACTGGGGAAGTTAACATAGATTAAAAAAATCAGATTGTCTCTAAGGAACGACCAAGCCCTACATTATCCAATGAAATGTCAACATCTAAATATATTAATATTTTTTAAAAAATTAAAGAAAATGTAAACCAAAGTATTAGAGGAACTAGTATTATCCAGCACCACTGAAACTCTTTGGTCTGCACATCATAAAACATAGGAATCTTTTTGTACTCTGCTCCAGTGAGTTTCAGAGGCTCAGTTTTACTGTATTAACCATTGTGCTCATTTTTAAAATCAGCAATCTCATGCAGCCCAACCTGACTTAGATGGAACAGTGGATCCTCACTCCCACTGAAAATCAGACTGTTTCTGAGATGCAGGAGGGTCAATATTCTGACTCCTGGACATATAAACCCATGAGCTACACACTGATGCCAGGTAAAATAATGGAAGGGTCCCTCCATCGCCCAGTGAATAGAAAGTGCTGAATGAGGACAGCCTGCACGGTTCCCTGCAAAAGCCCAGGCCTGGACATCAGCCCCAGAGCTGGGGGCTGGGCAGGCAGGGCCCTGGGACAGGGCACAGGGCACAGGGACCAGCACAGCCCTGGCAGTGCTACATCACAGCAAATGGACAAGAACTAATGCAATCTAATGGGCATAAAAACTTGTCTTCTAGAAAGCAGACATCTGCATATATTGGTGAAGAAATGGTACAAAAACACCTGCAGCGACTTCTGATATTTACAATAGCAGGGAAATATTAGTGATAGTTCAAAGAGTACTGAAAAATTATCCAGGGAGCAGAAAACAAGCTAACGTAGATTATGAAGCTTCCACATTTCATCTTATTTAGCTTCCGAAAGAAAAAAAAACTAACAAGAGACTGGATTACTTTGAAAAAGTTTTTAAATATAGGAAAGAGATCTTGATAGTATGACCTTTTCAACCTGGCTGACAAAGGCAATGGTATCCATTTGCTGGAAACTGGAGCAAGACAAAGCTAATGTTGACATTTCCTTCCTGACTGTGAGGGCAATTAAACATTTAAATAGTTTATATCAGCAGAGATAGTGGGTATACATTTGCTTGGGTTTTAAACATGAGATTAGATATACTTTTTAAAGACAGGTTTTAACTCAGGTTTGGAAGAAATCCAGTCGTGTGTGTCAGGTGGTTACTGAAATACTTGAGTTGGTTCCACAGAGAGAAATGAGGGAGTGGCACTGGTGATTCTGAATATGGGTATCTGAACATTGTCAAGTGTGGGGTCACGCCACAGACCGTTCAGCACTAAGAGTGCTCCTCAGTTTACAATTTCTTGTTTCTCTGGAAAGGCAGCTTTATCTGTATGGCTGATCTTTGTAATGGTGTAATCAGTAATATGTATTTCCCAGAGCACAACAGGAAGAAAACCACCTTGAAAATAAGGTATGACGATGATAAGACTGTAAATCATAGAACACAAAAAATTCCAAACTTTAAAAATAATGCCTAAACATACCTGCTAAGTTCTTTTTAAAAATTGTCATGCAGAACTCTGGGGAAAAAAAATATGATAGGAAGGAAGATTGTAATAGTTAACAGTACAGAAGCTCTGTAGAGGGCAGTTCTTCAGCACAAATTTTTTTGTGTGTGTGTTGCTAAAGGGAATTTCACTTTGGCCCATTGGAGAATTCCTGAAAAGTAGAAAGCCATCCCCTTCTTTTCTTTTTCTAGGCCTAGGGTGGACCACAGCATGGCACAACTTTGGCACGACTTGGATAGCTCCCTGGGACTGCTGTAACTTCCAGAGGGGCCTGCCCAGTCTCGTTTCAAAGCAGCTTTTGAATTGCAGGAGACGTACGCATCAGGCTCAAATCTGCTTCTTTATCTTCAGCTAAGTTTAAACTGGAATTAGAAGATACATGACAAACTCAGGAAGGAACAACTCCAAAAATATTGTGACTGAAATATACTTTCTACTTCACTGTACAAAATACCAAGACACACGTTTTCATGAGAAAAATACGAACAAAAGACTTCCCACTAAAAATGAAAAAGAAAATGTCTGTCATTGTGAGAGTAGAAAGACTACAGAAACAGTTCTTGTGTTTGGGAGTTTGCCAATGAATCAGAAAGGGCTGGTAAAAATGCATTCATTGTGCAGAGCCCCCTCACTCTTGAAAAAACTCCCTTATTCACAGAGACAAGATTCTGCTCTCATATATAGCACGATAACTCCTGTGAAGTCAATGGGAGTTGACTTGTATTACGCAGAGGAGATTTTTGCCCAGATATTCAGCATTTGTTTACAGTAGGAACAAGAGACTCTAACTAATGTTGAAAACTATTTCACTGCTTATTTTTAATACAAAGAGTTCCAAGTGAGGAAAGATCAGTTTGTAGGAATTTCATAACTATTAGGGTTTTTATCCGTTTTATAACCTGTTGTCAGAGTTCAGTTCAGATTTTTTTCATGGACAAGTAAAAGAGCTTCTTAATGAAAACTGGTTTGAGAAGAGTTTATAAAAATGAAGTATCTGTCCTAATTGCTAAAGCATTTTCTGTCCTCTTGAGCTAATACTTTGTAAACAGCAATTGAGTGAGGGACCACAGGTGTTTACTGGCAAAGTCTGTGTACAAGACATCAGTGAAGTACAGGTCTGACGCAGAAAAAAAAGGAGCTGGGCAAGACAGCTGCCATTAGTTCATGGGTATCTCTGGGATGGGAGCAGAAAGGGCAGGGGCAAATGGAAAGCCATTAGGAAGAGGGGCTAAAGGGGTAAAATGAAGCACAGGATAGACTGGGTGAGGAGTTTGGAGCCGGAAATTAAGTTTAATGATGAACCTCACATTAATTATCAAGTGCTGCTGAAAGAGGTGGTCCCTCCTCTCCCTATTCCACTGTCCCTTCCAACCCTGGCTGTGATTTTTAGCATTGGTGTTCATTTTACCCCATGATGACCTGATTCAGAGAGCTGAACTGAAAGAAAAGGAATTATACAAGTTTAGTTCCCTGACTCAGCTCACAAGGGAGACCAGGACAGACAGTAGGAGGAACGGGACGGACTACCCCTTTCAGTAGCAGCCCTCAATTAGATTGGCAGAACCACATCCTGAGTTCAGCAGGGGACTCAGGCAGCAAGCCAAGGAGAAAGCCAGCACTGGCTAAGTCAGGAGACTGAGGCTGAAATGAAGAGTCTGTGAAGACAAAACACTGTTGAAAAATTGATGTTGGAGGGAATGAAAGGCCTGGAGAAGTTAGGTCAGGTTTGGAAGGAGGAAGAGGATAGAAAGAAATTGCAGGAGTCTGTCCTTGCTCCAGCCTTATGTTCTGCCCTTGAAAATCTTGAAAATACATTAGAAAATACTAAATTTCACTATTCCTTTACCACCAAATTTTCTGATGCAAATTATGAGCCCATGTCCATGTGTCATTGCTTTCTGTTGTCGTAGAAGATGACAACTTCTTACTCCTACCAGTAATCAATGCAATGCAGCAGGGAAGTCTTTTGCAGTCATCTAATCTTACTGATAAAAGCAGTGGTATCATACTAACATGATTGTACTGACATGTCTCTAGGTCATTAAAAAAATGGGAAAAGAAAAATGATTAAACAACAACAAAAGAAGACAAAGGAGCTTTGAACACCTGTAAGCTATAAAACACAGGTTTTAAGGGTTGACTCATACACAGCTAAAGAGAAGCAAGAAAGACTCATTATAAAACTTTTCCTCTAAAAGGGATACCTACAAAACAAAAATCTTTGGAAGACAAAATTTTATTTACATTCTTCTGGTTTTTATCTGGTATGTCTGTTAAGATACCTGTCACATGAAAGTGTTCATCTTTTTCATTCAGTTTTCCTTCTGTATCTGCATTTCCCTACTGATATAAATTTAGTCTATACAATGCAGCAGTTTGTGCAGATGGCTCTGAAATACAATAGGCTGCCCCTCTAATTTACTTAAATGCTACTGAGAAATTGTCCCATGATGGGAACTAGTATTTTCAGTTTTCCCAGTCCAGCTTTCTTCCCCCAGTCGAGTCACTGATTCCCTTAGTGATCTTGAACAAATCATTTGATATAATTGCACCCGAATCAAGCCAGCGGGATAAGTAAAGTAAAAAGTAGCTTTTCCTGCAAACCAAACCCTGTGTCTGAACTGTGCCTTCCCCAGTAACCAGACACGAGTGAAAGTAACACATTTCCCCTTGGGACCATCATGCGGGAGTCAAGAATTCCAAATGTGTTTCAAAACCTAGAAGATGGGTTCAAGTTTGGTCTTGAAAGATATTCTTGCTAATCCAGTAATTAACGTGATGGTTTTGCATAGAATAAAGAATCTTAAATATTTAGAAGCATATGATTATAGTGTTTTTAAAAGAGTCACTATTACTTAAAACATATTAATTTACTTGTTCACTTCAAACAGACTAGATCTCAACCGTTATGTTTTTTAAACTCTGGTGGCTTACTTAATGAATGCTTGTGACTCATAAGGCCTATTATTAGTCCTTATGAGCATACATTAGCTAAAAAAAATTATAGCAAGCCAGCTTTTATGTTCTGTTTAGCAGAAAGTTCACAGTGTTATATAAACCATTGCAATGTAGTTCCCCTTCAACTATTAAAAATGTATTGTAACCTACTTGTTTTGGGTATGTTCCATTCTACTTCCTAATCCAAACAGTGTGTGGTACACCTTACACCTTAGTGATGGTGGCATCAAACTCAAGTTACAAAAATATTGAACCAGCTGCATACAGGAACAGCTCCTGACTAATTTTTTTATCTGAGGTTAATTACTGAGCCTTTGTGAGTATGTCTGCCCCTCGGTGAGAGCCAGATTTGTTAAAAAGCCAACCACCTTCCTCTCTCATTAACCACAAATGATACTTCAGATGCTTAGCATTTTTTCCATGAAGTCCTACATCCATCTGTTCCTGATAAATTCATTCGTAGGGAGTATCCCTATAGTAAGTACAATTGTGGAACGCCCACACAAAGTCACAAGGCTTACAAATTGAGATAATATCCACTTTTTATGCTAGGCAGTTAGTCTGTTTATTTATATGATTTTTCAAAAGGAAGTTGAAAAAAGAGAACTTTTGAAAATGGAAAATGAAAGTCAGCATTTTCTTTCTAGTGTGAATGTGTGGGAATTCCACCATTAGTCTATTTTTGGTCTGACTTTTTTACAGCATTTTTGGTAAGCTTGTACCACCCTCACAGCAAATTATTAAATCATTTTAAACAAAATGATAATCTCTTAGCAATTGCTTTTTGTTGATTTTTAACTATCTGTGGTTTTGAAAAGGCTGTAGATACAATGTAGTCTATAACATAATTTTATAAATAAGTATTATAGGAATAATATAAAAGAATCAGAGCTACATAGGATCTGTGTGCCCATTTCTTTTTGATTCTGCAGGCTCCTGCATATTTCATTCTCAGAAAATGCTAACGGATTTTCTGAAAAGGGCCACCAATAAAGGTTTTTAATTATTTTTAAAATGTATTTTCCAATTTCTCTCACATTTGAACAAGCACATACAACAGGCCTCCCTTTCCATTGCTTCCTAATCATAATACAATCTGAAAATGTTTATTCTACCTCCTATTGTCAGATGCAATCCTTTGAAAGGAAGGAAACTGTACTTAAACAGAACATTTAACTTCTCTCTATCTACTTTAAGGGCAACAGTGGTTCCTACAAGATGGTGGGAAAATATAATTTTTTTTAAACATGGTGGCTTGGGAAAGTTTTTTTTCAGATTAATAATGCAGACAAAAACAACAAAAATCCACACTTGACTGCTCACATAATAAGCAAAGCTGCTGTATTTTCTCCCCGTGCTGGGAGCGATACTTGCCATACATGAATGGAAGTGTTTGAGCAGAAGGAGCAGGATCTAGTTCACTGAAAAATCAAAGGAAAACCTTGTCAAAATGTGGTCTGTTATAATCCCAGAGCCCACAAGAAAATAAAATCTTAAACTACAAACAAACCCTGAGCCTTAAAAAATAGACTGAAATGTTCTACATCCTTGTTACTGCAGTTCTCTGCTGCTGTAATTGTAATGGGCACTTTGTTCTAATATCATCAATCTTCATTTTTTATTTTTTTGCTAAATTGTTTGCTAACATGAAAAAGAGAAGATCATTTATAATAAAAGCCCATCTGCATAGATTTTTACAAATATAATTGCACATTCTAATGCTCAGACAAAGACGTATTGATTATACCTGAGATCTGTTTGTTAACAAATCTGGGGCCACAGAAATGGATTTTTTAAAAGTAATTCCATAACATGGATAAAATAAAGTACTTACAGCCATCCTAAGGAGCAAACCTGGTTGTGATTTCTGGCAGAAATCATAGTGCAGCTTTCAGGTGTGGAAGATGATTTATGAAACTGCTGAAGGAACTGTATTTCATATGTGCTATGAAGAGCAGTGTTGTGTTCTCAGCATTTAAACACAAACAAAGCACAGCTGGCCACTGCTCTGAACACACCTGTAGTGCTAAGGCTGCTGTAATGCTGCTATCCTTGCACTTCGTGTCAAGATGGACTACTCAAATTTGGCACATAGAAAAGGTCATCAGCAAGGTTATTATAGGTTATTAACCAATATTTGAGAGGAATGACTTCCCTGTGTAACTATAACAGAAAAATACAGAGTTAATCACATTGAAAACACTGAAGTGACTGCAGAGAAAATAGTTATTTGCGTAGAATATAGGCAATGAATTCATACTCAAATCCATTATAGATTGCCCCAGTGTTCAAATAAATACTACACCAGGAAATACTAAACATCTGCCTTAAATTTGACCATGAAATACAATTATAGCTGTTCCCTCCTCTTTGGTAATTGCCAAGCAGTTGAGAGGATCTCAATAAAAACAGATTTTTTGTTGGATCCTAAATCATTGTCAGGACCCACAGTGGAGTCCAGGTAGGCAGCTACAGTATGTGTCTTGTAGGTATGTGTTCTGTATTTTAAAATATTCTTGGAAGGAGGCCCAATTTCAAAACTTGGTTTTATATTAGGTCTCTTTATTTAATCATTAAGAATTCATACTACCAAGACACAAACCCAGTGCATCATATCTACACGTACATACCCTTAAGTAAACTGACAGACAAGTGAGCCACTAACTGGAAACTCTGTATTTAGGTGGGAGGAGGAATTGTTTATACAGCATAAGGAATTGTCAGCAATTACTGCTAAACAGTGTTCTCAAACACAGATCTAAGAAATTTTGGATTTGGGGGAAGCAAGTGGGGATTTAGGTTTTCCCATTAGTGCCATTTTCATAGCAGAAAGACACAAACCCTCATTTGCAATCCTCAGCCGTTAACTTTGAAAAAACTTGTAACTCTATGCAAAAATCATCATTTAATTTTAATTTCCTGCATTGCATTAAATTAAAAAGCTGTAAGTATTCTACTTTTATCATTGTTGTCTTTCCATTTTAATTACATTTGGAGCAGACTTCTTAACCTGTGATTAATGTGCAGGTGGAAAATAATAAGTTGATGGGACAAAGATTGTATTTCTTTTACTAGCTTTTGCTTTGCTTCTGGCTTACGCAGAGATTCTGTGTGCATTTACAGAGATTTCCAGGGCTGGGTCTGAGCCTTTACCCTGTGACATACATACTCTGCTGTCTCCTAGACATAAGATTTTTACTTCTTTTGGGTCAAATAATACATAATAAATCCATTTGTAGAGACAATTATCTGATTAATATTCCTATTAAATAAAAAATCCTTCTTTCATGTTACTTTTCTAAGTTTGTGTTCAGCTTGAGTCAAGTAGTGCTGGGTTCAGTACATTAGTTTTGCTTCTTAATAACTTATTTCAGAATAAATCCTTTTGACACCTTGAAATCTGAAGTATTCTTTTACTAGAACTCATGCCTGTTACTCAAGTCAGAAAAGAAGGACAATGTTTTTTCGTAAGTGTGTGTCCTACCATATAGTTAAAAATAATATTTTTTTCATTCTATAAGACTTTTCCCTGCTCTAAAAAGGGTTAATATTAAGCACAAAGTAAATAAAAATGCTGCTGTCTGAACTTGAAGCAGCAGAATAGCCCAAAAAATCCTTAGGGTGTCACATATAACACAGATAAGCATCTGTGACCACAGAGACTCTTGTAAAAAAAAGTATTTTTTAATTGAGTTGTTCTGAGCACTGATCCTGTGCTCTCAACCTGTTCTCTCTGTGTCTCCTTGTGTCTCCCTCCCCATTGCTTTGCTTCTCTAGTGAAATAAAAGCCCTTTTTGTTAACAAAACCATTTGTGTTTTCACTAGAAACAGAAAACCATACAAATGACTGTGCAGTAATCTATAAATTGTATGTTGAGCAACTGAGAAATTGGTAGGCAAACCATCCCTCTAGGGATGGATACACAAAAGTTCCTTGCAGTTGGTTTAGTATGTGCAATTACTTTAGATGCTTTGGTCTTTGCCTGATGGTTGTAAGCTTCAGGAGAGTTTTCACTTACTGTTAGAAAATAAAGAAATTTCTTCTAAACAGTCCAAATATTTTCATATCATCTAGGTGACCCAGAGATGTGTGTCAAAGTCTGAAACATTTCTTCATTCTTTTATTTATCAGTTCTGCTGGTAGAAGCATTAATTGCAGTCTGCTAGCAATATAAAGGAAAAAACAAATTAATAGAGGGTTGTTCACTTGATTTACTATAAATTAGAAAGTATTTCCAAGGGGAAAAGAAAGATTCAGGCAGCATTTGCTCTCTTGCTATTGTAAAAAAAAAAAGTTATTGTTCATTTAAAATAATAGCTTTTACAGAATGAGTCTATTTTTCTCCTTACCGGAAGATTGCAGGAACAGAACACAATTAACGCATTTACTGCCACTCCTGATTAAAGTGAAGATTTAAGGTCCTGCATATTCTGTCTTAAACTGATTTCAAAATGTCTATTTTTCAGATAATGTCAAGATGATGGTCATTTCAGAACAATACTTTACAGTCTGGAACACTGACCATTCCATGGATCTCAGAATAAAAAATTATCCGTGTCCATCCAGACAAAAACTGGAATATGTTTGTTAATACAGCTCACTAATTACAACTTTCTCCCCTCAAAATTAGTAATTTTCATTACTGTTTTAATTAATAGCTCTCCAGTTAAAAACTTTCCCTCTGTTTTACACTAAACTAAAGACTAAACAGATACCTGTAGCTGATGAATTCCTCAATTAATTAGCCCTGCATAAATTTGATTGGGACAACACGCTGAAGGGGTGTGAAAGATTTATGCTCTATTACTACACAGAAGATAATTTCATCACACATGTCTGGTCTTGGGTCTATTATCATAATAAAACTAGAAACCTTGTCATATGGTACCCATGGCCAGCTTTTGCCTTCAGACTTTACCAAACATCTTCATCATCTTGTTCTTCTCACTGAAAAAAGAATAGCAAAATGTCTAAGAACTTGTGCTTCATATCACGACTATAACCACTGAGGATATGGTGTAACTGCAGTAACTAACTCACCAGTTTTAAAGGAGACCAAGTTTGAGACCTGATGCATTCACTTCAAAGGAGCTCAGTTTCTTAAATTCAGTAAATTGCAACTTTTTTTTTTTAAAGACAGAAGATATGGAATCCTGAAAATCAGGGTCATATTTTATTCAATAGCAAAAGCAGTTAAATAATTCGTGTGCAGCAAGAGATCAGCATTCACAAAGCCAGTAACTTTCATGCACTTAGAGAAAAAAGTAAAATCTGGTTAGGAATCATCTGAGGTCACCCACCCCCTGCCTAGAACTGTCTGTGTTTTCAGGTACATACCAAAATTTCAAAGTGTCCCTACATTAACTATAGCAGATTCTTACAGTGTTGCCATTCTGCAGAGCCTGTTTCCTTCACTGCCGTTAGCTTTACAGATGAAAAGGAGCTGTTTAAGATGAGGAAAGTGTTGGCAGCAAAATAAACTAGCTTGGCAAAAGATCAGGAGGTTTCAATCTCTTGGCAAGAAATCAAAGTTTCCTTCCTTTCTTTGTTTAAAACACTTGATCTGCTATTCTCTGAACAAAGCATATGGAAAATTCTGGAGAGATTATCCATTTCTTTATTCCTTTCCCTGCCTGGAACTGAGGTAACCTAAAAGCCTTTTGAAAGACCAAATATAAGAGTACACACTCAGTTTTGGTTCTCATGGGTAGTAGATCCTGGATTAGGGTTATGAATGCATGAATTATAGGACTTTTCATCCAGGATCTGTCACCACATTTTCATTCACAACAAAAAGAACATCTTGATTTAGCATTGAGACAGAAAGATGGGGAGAGGAGCAAAAATGTGAGCTGCAGAAATGAGAAAAATCACCTGGGTGGGGTGGAATTTAGGACAACTGGTATTCAAACATTTATCCATTTCTTGATTTAACAGAGTAGAACTCTCATTATTGGGTGTCCTACACTAAAATGAAAGCATGAAAATTCTTAGGTCATATCAAACAATTTATCATTATCAGATTATTTTAAGCAGCCTACAAAGTACCCTTACAATTTAGTAAGAGCACATTTTCTGATTTCTTCCTCTGTACTTGATGAAAAGATGCAGTTGAGCAATACAACTACAGAACACAGCTTCCCACATTTCTTCAAAAGGTACTGAGAATGTTGCTGCTTTTACAATTTGTTAAACAAAACCATATCTGAGTATCAATAGATGCATAACTGTAGAATCATTTCACCTTTTCACAGCCTCTCAAAGAGTTCAACCTTTTTAATGCAATACCATAATTTGAAATTTTTTTATGCAAGTGTGCTCTGACAGCTCATTAGTTTGATGGTAGGTTCCAGATTTTGGCATTATCATTTCTCACTTTCACTAAGTTAGCATGGGAAACCAAAAGTTTACATACTTGTACATACTGTTGGCAGCACTGCTTATCTGTCTTAATCAAATATCCAAAACTAAGTCTTTGCCTTCACTCTGTGCAGCAAAATATTTAAATTGCTCTCTTCAAACCTTACTTAATATTAGGATGAAGATTTCTATGTGGATGCTGATTAAAATAGCCTGCAACAGTGGTACAGTTTATTTACAGACATGGACAGTAGTTGTACTAAGGAACTGATGTGAGTTTAAATATCTCTTTTTTGCTTAAGAAAATATTCAATAAACTACAGCCTAATTTTCAATAGATGTTGATTTCATATTTCTCATCTTTTTGGACACCAGGTAATTACTGATGTATCATCATCTTCTCAAGGTAGCTCTGTTTTTACCAACTTCATCACAGTTTTGGGGTCAAACATAGCCTCTTACCTGTTTGCAAAGTTGCATTAATGTATCATGTCCTAATAGGGAATAGGATAGAAGTTAGCCTGGAGGAAGGGATGAAACCTTGTAAAGAACAGAAAGGAAAAATTCCTCTATTCTTCAGAAAAAAACTTTGCCTAATGATTGTTGTCAAATCAGATTCATAGTTCTTGCATAATTAGGATAGAATAAAACAGATTTACAAGCTAGACGCCATATTTGAGATTACTATTCTGTCAACTCGTCCTGTTCGAGTTCACCAGAGAATTTCCTCCTCTTGTTCATGACATCCTGTTGTCATGAACAAGACATTGTTCATGGTATTCATTGTTTTAGGTAGTATGTTTTGGAAAGAAGCAGAATTCATTTGCCTTGTTTGTAAATCAGGCCTCTCTCCGGTTACTGCAGAGTAACAGGCTAAACCAGTAATTGGTACTAGCAGTTCTTTGTGATCCTGGTGTTATTATTACTGATAATGATAATAATTATCCATACTTCTTACTATGAATTTAATTCCTTCCTACAAGGAAATGCACAAACAGGAACCCTTTAGAGCCTGTTGAAGACATTGTCTCATTGATTCCACTCCAATCATCCATTTCTATTTTCTATCAAAAAATAGCTCTACTGTCACTGGATCTAGAGAAGCCATTCCTAACAGTGAGACTGAACTGACTCCATGCATTATGAAACCTGACTTCCTTCTGCCCACTTTCATACTCCCAAAGCTACTTCTGCCTTCCATGCTGGTGATGCCAGCAAGCAGGCTCAGGCCCTCATATTGCTACAGGGCTGTGCTCTGCTCTATGTCCTCTGAGAAGTCCAAGATATGGGAACCATTTCCTTCTCTGTAGTTCCATCAATGTATTTGCACAGACTGAGCACTAAGCACTGCAGACCAGCAGTGGAGTTAAAAGAAAGCTTCCACTGCTGTCCCAAAGGTGTGCAGTGGGAACAGAATGTATTGTTGTAGGCGTGTTTGCAGACAGGAGCAGTTAACAGATCTGCTCTTACTTTCAGCAGTCCTTTTACCCCAGCGATTCAAAAGTCACGAGACATGTCTAGCACATCCCATGTCATGCTTGCTTGAAATCTTGCAAAGCAAACATAACTGAACATTCCTGTACAATAGCTGTTTTTTTAAACAGTTACTTCACTATTGTTAACTGAACTACAAGTTATGACAAGTGATATATCCATAGTCATCCCTTTGGCATTCTTTATAAAAACATGAATCACGGAAACATTCATCATGAGGAACTCCCATCGTAGGGACATGTACACAGTGTGTCGTTCAGCCTCGCTGTATCTTTCCACTCTGTAAAATGTAACTGTCAGAACAACTTCAATGAACTGTACAGGCCAACATGTAAGTTTGGTAAAGCACAACTGATAAAACACATGTCAGAATTCATTAGTTATGTTTAACTTCAAGTCATGCTTGTGTACAGAAGAAAAATGAAAATTTTCTTTCTTTGTAAGTCATTCTACCAAACACTGCAATAGCACCAAATCGGTGTACATTAACCAGAAGACAAAACACTTGGAAGAATTGGCCAACTAACAAAACTCAAGACATTGAAAAGCATGGATAAAGAGCATAAATAGGATAAAATAACTACTAAACCAGATTGTGTTTGCAGTTGGTCAACAGGAAAGGGAGGAATTAACCACTGCAGCTGCCCCAAAATTGTCAGAAGGAAAGGAATAGACCTAACATATCCAGAAGCCCTTTCAAAGAGACTCACAGGAATTTTTTCCCATGTTTTTCCCCACAAAAGCCTTTCACCACTTAGGGTCAACACTAAATGGTGTTGACAGCTATTGTTTATGGCACTTTTTGCCTGTCCAAGATACAGAAGTAAGTTTCCCTGAAAACTGAATTGGCTTCATTCAGAATTGTGCCAGTTTTCTGGAGGTGACAGGAGAGGAGACACAAGTGGGGTATATAAGGACCATCTGCTATGCTGTGTAAAAGGAAAGGAACTTGGGAGAAGGGTGCTACCTACAGATATCACCGGGCATGTTTTCCCATGGATAAAGGTACTTGTATTCCAAGAGACACAGTGACGCCCCCTGTGTTCTTACTCTTGCTCTTTTCCAGGCAAGAGATGCCAAAAAGATTTCCACTCCCTAAGGAAGGTGCTAACTGGTAAGAATTTTACACTAGCTCTGCTCAGGTTCAGACAATTATATAAATGAAACTCAAGAGAAATACCAAGCTATCATTTCCTAAGAAACTTTAATCTTTTGGTCTATTTTTTAAAAATGAAATATTAGATTGAGTGTTACTTGCTGTAACGATGCAGTGCCTAATGATAAAATGTCATGTGCTTACTTGAGCTGGTTTTCAGTTTCTGTCCATGCACTCCTCACTGTGCCCGTGCAGCTCTCCAAGGCTGTTGTGACACAAAGCTCCAAATGCACTCCCTGAGCTGCACTGATCCCAGGGGACCTTCACCCACAACATCACATGTGTCAGGTCTCATACTGTAAAGCACCAGTACCTTCTTCCACCTGTAGATTTCAAATTGATGTGTTTGTCCCTCGGGAAAAATGTATGCTTTGCTTTTAGCAGAAGTCCCAGAACTGGTAGGATTTTCAGTGCTTCTATGGTGCTATGAGCCATAGTTGCTAAGACCTTAATTTAAATCCTTTTATGGAGAAAAAAGACTGTATATAATAAAAATACTTATTTTACAATTCATTACAGCATAAAGAGATTAAATGTTTTGGTATTAAAAAACTAATAATAAAAAGATAAAAATTATTGTCATAACATCAAAGAAGCAATTTATACTTTTTAAGGTAAATAACATGAGCATACTTACTTATCCTCATCATAGATGTGGATATTCAGATCAGAAAAATATTACATATATATAATTAAAAGCTGTAAAAGCAACAATATTTTAAATACACTATTATAAGCATTTCATTTCTAAAAAAAATGCTAATATTAAAAGTACATAAAACCACGCATCACTTTATAACTACAACTGTACAATTTCAGGCATCTGCTCTAAGTAGAAATCTCACCTTACTTCCATTTTGCTTTCTGTATTTGGCATTTGTTTATGGTTGAAGAAATAACTGTCTCAAGTTATGATGCTCTTAGCTTAATGTAAAGTTGCCTTCCCTAATGAAGATGCAACTGATAGCCAGGAATTTACACACTAAATTTCCTATTACTAAATCTATTTCATATTGGAATATAAAAGTGAACTGCTTGCTGCAACACAAGGTATTTATTGACTACATGAGCTTTTGCCATGAAACAACTGAAGGTACTCAGCACCAGTGAGAAATAATCTCTGTGAACAATGATTTCATTAGGTTAATATTAATACCAAACATCATTTTGTCTCTGTGCTCAGTGAAATTAGGGGAGTAATGTTAAGGGTAACAGAGGTAGTATCAAAGAAAACCTGGACTTGAGATACAAGGGAAAGGTCTTTCTTTTATACCCTCTCAGAGCCAGCAACCTTTCTTCAGTGTTGTCGAACTTTAAACGATGTTCTTACAAGAACACATGAAGCTGCTATGAATCTCACATTTCAGCCTTCCACAGTCAGAATCACCAAACAGTTCCAACAGCTGGACTGAGTCAAACAGGGCAGGAAAGACAACACTGTTAGTACAATGCCTGCAGAGTGGCCAGGGCACTCTGTAACCTTTCACGGATGGCATTTAATGCAATAGAGTTCACAATTTAGTTTTTTAGATTATATTAGCACTCAAATGCATCTTATCTGCTGGAAAAAGAGGCAGCCAAGTGAGACACCACAACGTTGGCAAAGCAGGAGAAAGGGAGACAGCTAGAAGAAAAAAAATTGCAGTTTCAAATTATGTAATTTCCTTTTGCCACAACAACTCAAGTAATCCACAACCACAAGGTTATTTTCCTCCCCCAAAGTCATCATTTTCTATCATAAACATCCAATGACCTGGTCAATACTTTTGACTTGGGCCCTGCTCTTGCAACACTTGCATATACATTTAAATTTATTCACGAGTACCGTCTTTGGTTGCAGTAAGACAATTCATTGAACATGCAAATCTTTTGGGATTGCTGGTTTTTGTTAAGGTGAAGCAGGTTATTAAAATAACTTTGCTCCTGAAAGTTTAACAAGGAACTTTACAGTGGCAGGAAGAAGAAAAGAACCAAGCATTTCACAGACTCCTTAAAAAAACCTGAAAATTATTTTTAAAAGACTCACTGAAAATGCTAACAGGAATACAGAAATAATCTTTGTCCTGCTCTCTCTCCATAGTGCAAATAGAAGTTGTCCATGTTGTGAAAAGAGAATTTTAGAAAATTAAAATTAATATTTCAAGCTAACACATTCTTCTCTGTCATACACTGTGCCAAACTGTGCATTATCAGACTTCTGATGAGTTACTCTGAATGATTCATGAAACACTTAACATTATGGATCTCACTGATGCACATCCTGCTGGCATTAGTGACACTACAACATTTCTAAAACTAAATAACCTAATGTTATGCACACATGGCGTCCCGAATTCACAGATCTCAGTATTACAACACATTTTGAAAAATGCAGCCTTGCACCAAACACCCAGTATCACAGGGAATATGTGATTCCAACAAGACATTAAATTCTGGTTCTGTTTATACATAACCTCTTTCCAAATGGGAACTCGAAACCCAGTTATGCACTGGAAAACCTAGAGCCATTTCAGAGTACTGCGTTATGGTTCTGGAGGATTTTTGAAACAAATGTGGATTTGAGGCATATAAGTTCAAGACAAAAGTTTGATGCCACTAGCACTAACAGGTCTCTCCTAGCTGTAATAAGGTGGTCGTTGTGTTTTTTGTGTCATTTTGTGTTTTGTGGGTTTTTAAAAATGCATATAATAATAAAGTTTTCTGTCTTGGTTTCTTAAATATACTAGCCTAGTATATTTACTACCACTGTGAGAGCTTTCTGCAGGTGGGAGCAGTGAGAAATAAAATCATGTCAGTAGTGGAAGCACTCTTGTAAATCCTTGCCAGGACCACATCACTCTCCTCACAACTTCCTCTGCTTTTCACAATCTTTCAGGATCATCCTTCTCAATTAAAAGACCAAGTCAGAATTCAGTTTATATTGTCTTAAACTATTTGACAGAAAATCTCTGCTCAAAAGGCAGTTAATTTTATGCTCGTAATTCATGAACAGAATTACCCACTAATCCTAAGTAACACTGTTCTTCCTGATTTTTCACTTGAATATTAAGTATATAAAGCACTGGAAAAGCAAATTTAAAAGGAAAAAAGAGCCATTATTTTTCTACTCAGAACAACACAAAGTATTACCAATGTATTACTTAGCTGTGACTAAAACACTTAAAGTATTTAAAACTTAACAGTTTGGGATGCTCTATTAGGTTATAAATAAATACCAACGCTCTGTGCTGCACATGACTGACCTGACTATAGAAGACATTTTATCTACGGGTTTTCCTCTTCTAAAAACAGATGTGTGACTTAATCCCAGTGTCTAGTTAAAAGAAGTCCTTGAGGTCAGTACGAGGTTTGCTGTATGAAAAACAGAAAATGGGGCATTTGCAGCCTCCAGGACTCCAAGGAATGAAGTAGTTTCAACTTCCACTTTAGTCAATGGAAATTACGGCTGGAGAGATGACAGTGACCAGCATGTGCAGGATCAGTTTTAAAAGTTGTGCAATGAACAACTGCCTATTTTCTTACCACAGAAAATCAGCAGGAGGCATCTCATGAGTAATACACTTCACCAGCAGCAAGTATTCATAGCAATATTCCCAAGTAATTCAATTTAGGTTGTCATAAAATTGAAAAATAAAAACACATCAAAATTTGCATGAGAATCAATAAACATTTGAAGATGGTTTCAACTTGCATACATAACCTTTGCACCATTACAGCACTTAATAACATAATGCATTTTGCAACTTGAATTAAAATCTATATTACACTGAGATAAATGTCTTGTAGAAAGTCAATTACAAATTGCTTTGGTCTATCTGTAGCTTAATTTATCACCAAAATACAGAAAAATTATCAGGAAATCTGATATAAGTTTAAAATTGCCAAAAAGAATGTGTATTTACTTACAAATACATTTGCTTTGTATATGGTATTATCACTTAAAAGAATACACTTAATAATAATAAATAAATGCTTTATTCCATTAAATTGATGCAATCTTATCTTCACTCCATTAAAATCACTTTTGAAAAGAGTTTGATCCTGTTCTTATTTCCAAGTGATATGTATAGCTTTCTTTATATCTTATGACAATTTGAACATATTAAAATAAACCACCCAAACCCTAATAGAATTTAACAGACAGACTGGCTAACCAATAAGAGTCCAAGTTTGACAAGGTATATGAGCTCCACTGTGCAAGATTACTTGAAAATTAAAAAATCCTTCCTGAAAACTGTAGAACAAAGAGGAAATGTTAGTAGAAATAAGAAGAAAAAAGAAAGAAAACCAACAAATCATTGTATTCAAAACAGTAATCAGTCATTTTCAAAAGCTGTTGCCTCTTCACTCTATCATTGCTTTTTGTATTTCAGAATTTCTATTCTAAGCTTCTTGAAGAAATACGGTTCTTCATTTGAAACATCTCCAATAACACAAGAATCTCTCCTTTCTTAGAGCAAAGGAAAATAATAGAGTCTATTCAGCTGGTGGTCCTACATAGCCTGTCAATGTCACATTACACTGGCTGCTTCTTGTCAAACAGATGTACTGAGTTTCTGAAACAGAGTCAGAATATGGAAAGTTCTGAGGTGGTTTCTACTCTTTTTGGTAATGATATAATTACAACAACAAACAAACTCCTGACTTAGCTTCCCCTCCGTTTGCATAACCTCCAGAAGCTACTCTGTTGGGATCATTCAGTTCGTCAAATAGTCCTGTTTCAATGATTTCTTCCTGCCAGGGTATAGGGACAGCACCTGTCGCAAACTTTTTGAAGAACTTCTTGTCTTTGTCATCAAACTCAATTCCTCGTACTTCAGAGAAGTCAGCAATGTCTGCAACATCTTTGGCATAGACAACTGATGGATCTGGCACAAATGGAGGGTCAATAAGGTTTGCCTCTAGCCTGTGGAAATTTATTGTTTTGAAGAAGTTGTGTTTTCTTGGGTCATCGTTGTCATTCCTGCAATAAAGCAAAGGTTTGTTCATGAGTGTGTTTTGGTCTCAGAGGGATCCAGGGGTGGCTGTATTTTGTACATGACAGTACTTTAAAATAAGGGGAGATATATATATATCTATCATGCAACACAATTCCTTTTTTCCTAACCAAAGAACGCTGCATTGCACAACATAAGCCAAGCCAAAAAGCTGAAAACATTCTGATCCCATTACTCATTACTCCACCTCTCAGGGTAAATCAGCCCAGGCAAGGTGCCACGCTCCAGGAGCTGCAGTGCTGCATCTGGGATGCCCCATCCAAAGGTACACTTCCACCAGAACTGAACCTACAGCAGGATGGGGAGGGGGAGTATGGGATGTACTGTCCAACAAGGGAGGTTCAGTGACTGGCTCTATATCAGCTAGGATAAGAGTATCTATACTACAGGGTAAGAATATATATAAAACTCTAGAATGGGGTATATTGGGTTAATATATCTATAGACTGACTCTGAGCAGCAATAGTCTGAATAGGAAACTGGTGACAAATGACAATTCTGGTTTTATCTGAATGCAAAGCATCTACACGTTTACCTCATAAAACTCAGTTATGTCATTCAAATGAACACTCCCACTTTTAGTGACTGTTCATTCAAAATAACTACTCTTATAAATTAACAAAGATTTTTTTAGGCAAGAGATTCACAGATTATGACATTAACAAAAGTATGTGTGCCACTGTCACAAACATAATCCTTTATTAATATAGTTAAAATCCAGTAAGAAAAACCAGAAAGGACTAAATCATTGTAAATGCTTAAGTTAAATAAATCTTACAAAAAACAACTGCACACCATAGGGAGAACTTCACGTGTAAAAGAACTAGTGAATTGTTTCACTGTAGACCCATAGAGAGACTTGTAGGATATTTTCTGATGATAAAAATAATCTGAGCTTCAAATGTATGCTTGTTGAAACATGACCAAAGACCACAGCTTTTGAACCGTGCCTCTAGTGTCAAGGCATGCAAAGTCTGAATTTGGAATTCTAGAGAAAGGAGGAGCAGAGAGGGGCACTGTCTTTTCCACACCTGTGCATTCTTTGTTTAATGTATTTATGGATGCACTGCTCTTGAAAACAGTTAATATAGGAAAACCAAATTTGTCTGCGTTTTGGCCTCAGAAAATGGTAGTTTGTAACACATTGCTTTTTTCTTTTCCAATTTCTTTACAAAATCAAACTCAGCACAGTGTAAGTCCTCATGATTTTCTAGACAATGATCTATGAATCAAATGTAATGCAAACCTTTGGCAAGTGTTTTTATCTTTCAAATGTGCAGAAGCACCATATAGGAGCAGTAGATTTGTGTGACCATGGACAAACCTTTATTTTTTAAATCCTCATTTCCATGAATGCAGAACAGCTCATCTAGCTTGGCACTACTGCCTGTTCCTCATGCTGCCCTGCTGTGCTTCTGGCCTGCCTTGGTGTTCCCTGGGCACAGCAGAGATGAAACCACCAGCTGCTCTTTTCAGCCCCTTGCTAGAAAATTGTCCCTTTGCACCTCTGCTGCCCAGTTCTTCTGAGCAAGCCACCACCAGGCACTATCCACTGTACACCACCATAAATGACCAGGATGCCACATCACAGCCTGAAGAATGATGGATTCTGCCATCCAGGCATGCTGGGCAATAAAAAATACTGTGTTTTCAACCCAAAAGCACCACATGAGCAAAATTATGAATGTACAGATTAAGCCAGCGGGAGTCTTGACTTCTGCATATCCATAGGCTTGCAAAATCATCTCCTGCCTTACCTAGCCAGAGATAACTAAATACTTGAGCAGCCTGACATGATTTATTAACATTCACTGTTAGCCTGAAGTGCATTACAGCTGCTGTTCAAACTAACTGGTGTCCTGGGACACTGGTGAGTCAGTAGTGCTGACTGGGCAGATGCACTTGCAAAGATCTCCCTTTATTTTGCTTTTCCTTTCTGTAACATAAACCAAAAAGCAATAGAAGCTGGTGGAGGCTCCAAAATGGATTGCTGCAGTGTTCCTTGCCCTGAAACCATAAAAAGTTAAAAAATGTAAAGCTACATGAATGCCATCTACTGGAACTGAGACATCTTCCAACTAGCTGGAGATGAACTTGAGCTCATCCTCTGTGAACTGCATTTTTACGTAACTTAAATAGGAAGAGCAAATGAACTCACATGAAGTTGGTCAATTTTGTATTCTTCAATTAAAAAAAAAAATTAAAAATCACTTTACAGGTTTGGGATTTGAGATATCAATCCCAAAAAGCTTGAGTGGAGAAAAGGGGTTACATCTTTCCTGAGTTAGCTAGTGAAATCGCATCTTCAATAGAAGAGTGTTTTAAAAGGTCAGGTGTTCAAAATAAAGCTGACTTTGAGCAGCTTTAACTTACGCAACAGGCACTTCTGTGGATAACCCAAGCTCTTGTTGTCCTTAGTAGAATTACAGTGCTAATCTTTACATAAGCATGAGCTGTCCTGAATAGTATCGCCCTGTTTAAGAGGTACATGCAGGCTTTTATTCTGTACCATGCTCAGGGTATACATCCTATTGTTTTCCTTCTCTAAGTATGCCACCTCAGAGGAAGGATGTCTTAAACAGCAGAAAATTACAACTAATATGTGCAGTAACCTTTCTGTGTACGTTTTGCCTATTGCTGAGAAGTAATGGAACAATAAGCAGACAGAAAGATTGTACATTATTCCCTTGGAAAAGGGGATGTGGTTACAGTAAGTGATTTTTCAGTTGCTGGTTTTGTTTCAGACTTGCTGAATGAACTCAACCAAGTCACTCATAATTTCTAAATTTCATTTTCCCCTACTCTGAAATTTGTTCACTTCACAAAATGCTGTATGTTCCAAATGTTTCAAAATTATGCTGACTTTAATTTAGAGTGCTCTGAATGTTTTTGTGTCAAATTTAGTTTTAAAAGAAGCTTTTAAAACATATTAAAATAATATAGATTTTGTATTAAACATACTCCATGTACTGCTGAAAATAACGTTTTTCTGCTGCCTTGCATGGTTGCTGGAAAAATTCATCAGGCACAGGACTAGCCATCTTAATTTAGCAATAGAATATTAAGAATATGTGTATTAATGATCTATTATCTTTCATTACAGTTAATTATTTCAGACAAATGTTTGCCTAACATTTTGAAAAACTGTTCCATGTGGTTATGAAATATAAATTTAGAAGACTATCTATGCATTTTCAATGATATCCTTTGTCTATTCCACCTTTAGACTGGAAAAGCACCTGATGATACATGTTTGTATTCACAGATGATTCAAATCACAGTGTATTCTAAAGATAGGTATTATTGGCTTCCCTTTAATTTTTTACATTTTTTTTATATTTCTTTAATTTGACTGTATTGCAAATGTAGATCTGCAACCTGTCTTATTAGAAATGCACTAAATTATTTATACACACACACATATCAGAGGGATCAGAGCTATTACAAGTTAAATATGACAAGGTTTAGTTTTGCAATACTCTTCTTACTGAACAGTTCCTTGGAATTGCTAAGTCAGGGACACATCCACCAGTCTTCATCAAACCAAAGCCACCCCTGAAGTGCCCAGAAATGTTCTGCTTTATAGGAATTCATGCCAAATATTGTTTTTCTCCCTGGGATGAGTCAGGATGACTAGAAATTCTACAGCATTTTATTAAAGCACTTGAGCAAAGCAGAGGGGTTAAGGTCTCTTCAGTAAGAAGCCAATAGCGCAGCCTTGCAAATTAGATATCTGCAGGGAAGAGAATCCACATTGCAGATTTGGATTTCTGCCCACATCATTCCAGTAAGCAATACAGCCCAGTATTCTGCATTCAGTCTGCACTAGCAGGGATGCAGGTATCTACTTGAATATCCTCTATCTTAGGAAAGAATGTGTAAGAAAAAGGGGTTGCCCCTTTCTCCCAAAGCTATATAGAGTCTAACACAGAAAATAACAAGAGGGCAACTCCTATGAGTCATCTGGAGTGAGGATAGATGATCACACTATTGCAACAACATTCCTTATTTCCATATTATCTTCAAAACTTTCCACCTCTTCCTTTCTAGAAGGGGAAAATTCAGTACTCTGTAGAAAGTGAAACCTAACCCATTTTGCGCAATAAGTAAAATAACTATATTGTCTGCAGCTTTAATGTCTATTGTACTGAGATTGAGAAGGCATACCTGCTTCCTAAACGGTCCTCTTTTTTCTTAGCCAAAAACAGCTGGCAAATATCTTTCGCTTCCGCTGTAAAGCTGGCATGTTCAAATTTCACCTCATCTTCCAGAGTTCTTCTTCTAACCTCTTCCTTACTGACCTTTTCTTTGTAATCCTTGAATGGTGTTCGCGCAGCAACCATCTCATAAATAGTACACCCCATAGCAAACCAGTCCACGGGATAGCTGTAGTCCTCTTCCTTCAGGATTTCCGGAGCCATGTAACCATTTGTCCCAGCCTATTGCAAACACACAGACACATTTACTATACAATGTCAGTAATGAAATGCATACGATTAAACAGACGAGTCTATCATTCTTCCAAAATATTCTACTGATATATTTTGTATCTAGAAACTCTGACCTTTTTTTAATCTAGAAACTGTGAGGTACAACTTTTTTAGCACATGGACTATATCTCTCTTTAAACATCTCGGCACACAGGAAAACTGTCTTAAATATGCTTTTCCAAGGTGAAATGTCTGTGCAATTTCTACCTAAAAGTGGTTTATTTTTAAATTCATGGCTAGCTTGCTTTCTTCTTCCATTTTATTCTTTTTTCCTGTTGAAGATATTGTTAGTTTTGTTGTATGAACACAAGTAGCAATCAGTTTGAAAAGATTTTAAAAAGTACAAAAATCAAGCAAAACAATCAGTGATTCCCACCCTGTTCAATGGTTATAACTGGTCCGACACAGGGGTCTGCTGCCAGTAAGAAAATTCTCATCAAGCCAGTAACTGAGCTGCAATGAGGAAGTTCTCAGCCACCTCCCTCTTGGTTTCTGGATAAATGTTCTACCACCAAGGGCCAAGAAAAACTCTTAAAAACCACTGGAAGAAAGTAAACCTATGAAAATTATAATTCATAAATGACGCACATTTGGATGAAGGAGGAATTTCATATTTCCTGACTAAAAAAAGATGCCTGAATAAAGACTATTTACAGCACTAATGGCCCCTTCTCTGAGAGAAGAAATGGCCACTCTTGAGACAGGCATCTGCCTGCTTCCTTCCCAGCCCAGGTCTGCCACTTTCCCCTCGGGGGACAGGCTGCAGTGTTTGAAATAGCTTCTGCTGCCTCTGTCCCCAGGGAGCTGATTCACCCGGCAGGGAAGTGAGGAGATCAGCGTCTCTATATGCTCTCTGCTGCACTGTTCCATGACTGAGGATGTGGGATTTCAATCGAAGCAGCATTTCCTCAGCTGAACCCACGTTTACTGGTGCACCTCATGCTCTATCTTATGTATTTACCAGATTCACCTAACAGTGATAACCATGTCAGAAGTTGCTTGAACTTCTTGTATCTTTTTTAAATACTGAGACTGATGTATTACCAGTAAAACAATTTAAAAGACTGTGTTTGTGCAAAATCCCACTAAAGCTTACTCAAGATGGTCATTATTACTGCTATCAGCATACAATCAATGACACAGATTCACTCCAAAGCAAAACAGTTAGAAAAAGGTAACTAAAGCTAAGCTCATTTGGACAAATTGTATTCATTAAAATGCAGTTCAACAGATAAATTTTATTTTATGGGGTTGGGTAACCCCTCTGATTTTTGTAAATTTAGGCATAGTACTTCCAAGTCAGGTCTCCCCATAAACTTTAGCTTGTGTCACTACACATTATGACATATACTCTACTGTAAACAATGTGTGCAAGAGGGAACATTTTAGCATCAATTAAAACATAAGCCTAATAGACAGAAAATTAAATCCACTTTATTTTCTCTCTGTAGTTTTTTTCTTTTACTTTTAAGGATATAAAGCAAAATCCTTCATATGCTTGAAAAACAGAAATTAGATGAAAAGAACAAAAATATCAGTCAGGTTGAAAGCAAAAGGAAAGGTTAAAAGTGAACAGTTGCCTCCCTCACTGAAACCACAAAAGTACAGAGGAGCAGCATGGGCACTGCAGCTGCTGACATCATCCCACAGGCAATTTGTACAGCTTACACTGGATTTCTCTAAGTAAAAATATTGAGAGATACCCTGACAGTATTACATTTTTAGGTATGATTACTGCTCTATTCAGGGAAGGGGACAAATGTGCAAACACGGAGCACAGACCCCAAATCCATCTGGCCTCAGAAAAACCTGAAAAGGTAAGGAGAGGTTGAAAGTAGCAAAGAAATTTTGACACAAAAGCTTGCACACAGAGCTCACTGTGGATTAGTAAATACAGCTCTAAATAGGTTTCTGGAATACTTTTTTCTTTTCTATTTTTTTCTCCTTCTGGGAAGCAATAAATATTCTTATTTTTACTGAGATGAAGCTGGGGCACTAATGCCTTGAAGAACTATTGAGTCACATTATCATCAAAATGTGCCCTGACAGCACAATATGGCCTTTCTGATAAGACATTACTGCAACTTAGCATCATCATACAGAACCTGGATACATCTGACATGGAAAAGTCAGAAATTTACTGTCACAAATGTGTCTCAAGGCAGCTCCTTTCAGACTGCCTCCTTCCTTCCGCTTGTGTTTTCTCTTCCACAGTTGTTCTTTCAAAAGAAATAGTTGCCAAGCAACTTCAGTCTCTTCCATGGGCATTTTCCACATACCCTCCAGCAGGACACACCACCTGGAAGAACACCATGCTTTGATATGGTGCTTGTGTTCCTCAAGAACAGAGGAAGCAAGGCCATCATCACACACCAAGAAGATGGCACGACCACAACTTAATAGAAAACAGAATGGACCAACAACAGCCTCCCTTCAAACTGAAGTGACAGGCTGTGGATGAACTTAAATGTAAACAAGAACTAAACTTCAACGTTCTAAATTAGTAGCACTGAAATCTTGAGCTGTTGCTGAGTTGATCCAACTCCATCTGAGGAAGTCTAGAAACATATCACTCCTCTGATATGCCAAACCATTTCAATTCAGAATTTCATGAGGGCTGGTTTCCTCACAGAATTTCATCCAAACTTGAATCTAAAAACAAATCTCCCTCAATCCTGAAGCTTTCCTTCTATTCACAATGAAGGAACAGGCTAAGAAACAGGAATCTCATAAGCCCTGCGATTCAAAACCCACTAACACATAACAATTTTATAGCAGAAGCAAACACATTTCACAAGTAGTCAACAGTGATTTTTAAAGGGGAAGAAAAACAATAAGTGGGGAGAAATACATAAATCTCTATCCTTATCAAAACAGGAATTTGAAGGAAGGAAGAAAGGAGCTTAAATTTTAGTCTTTTCCACCTATTTCTCTATATGTGTAGTTTTGGCAAAATCATTTGGGAAGAAAAATGCTAAAGCCTTTAGCATTTGCTGTATTACAGAACACAAAAAAGGAATTATTCAGCACCTGGAACTGGAAGAACATAGATCCTTCAAATGAAGATTTAATTCTATCTTTGGAGAGTAGGCAGCATTACAGGGAAGGTAATACCTAACATCCCTGCACTAATCATTATGGAGAAGAAGATGTAGAAATCAGATCATCTTTCCAGGAAAAGAGATCCTACGGCAACAGGAAAGGCAGCCTCAACAACCTCAGGAGAGGTTTACCTAAGGAGGTAAAACAGAAGATTTGTGAAGGAAGACTTAAACTGTACAACTCTTACTAGCAGTGAGATTTGAGCAGCAAAAAATAATGCATTAGGTGGAAAACTTATCCACTGATTCCCAAAGCAAAAGTGAATTAAAGTAAATTACTCTTGGCAGGCCTTGGGGTAAGTAAGTATACTGTAAATTATACTCTAGTGTAAAAATGAAAAAAAAGGACAGAAAGCAAAGAAATTAAAAGCTACCACAAAAGATAAATGCATTATTTTTTAAAGGGGGTCTATTTCCCATGGGCTGGTATTGAACATTTAATTCAGTTAGAATTATCTGACCATGTCTCAGAATGGATATCTCCAAGTATGGGATACTGATATGTCTATCATACAAAAAATCACTAGGTTTGAATGATTTTGCAGATGTTTCCATTCAGTACAATTTACAAGTAAATTCAGAAGCCGTATATTAATTGAAACCCACTTTTTCTTACTAGATCTTACTTGACATGGATAAATTTCACTCTTTTAATGGAAACAGAGAAAATAAAAAACCCACACGCAAAGTCAATTCCTTTATTGTCAACTCTACACTACTAGGATGTTCATTGGGTTTTGATTTAGACGAAGCACACTATTCTCTTCTTTCCTGTAGAATTCCTGGTAAGACAAGGAACCATTTGAACATATGTGTTAACTAATCAAGTGATCTTACAGAGACACAAACACATGATATTACACCTTCATTGACCTGGAAGCATCTATGGGACACAATAAATAAAAATATCACAAAGAAGACAAAGAATGTTATATTATCCCAACTTTTTACAGGAGACAGAAATCTTACGCCATTGTAGAGGCACAGAACTTTTTGAAGCATAGTCAGTACAACACTAGCTATTTTTTGCTTGCTCTCCATCTAATATTGTCTTTTGTGATGATGAGCAGGATACCTTACTTGCATAAGCTGCTTGAATTATAAAAAAAGTCATTACATTTCATTCAATTAAATTTTAATTGAGTTGCTTTTGAAAAGGGTTCACGGATCTACTTTGCCTTTATTTCACTATCTTGAGAACAACCCAAAAGACAATTTTTCAATAATCCTCTAAAATGTAATGACCAAATGCCACCCTTGGCTGCATTAGTGAAGTTCTGTTGAGTGAAATTATTGCTTTGAGTGTGGTTTGACAGGGCATATTAGAAATGACTCATCTGAAAGTATACAAATGTTTCTTTTGTGAAATGCGATCCTGCATAAATTTTTCAAGGGTCACATAATTATAATCTTTTAGTAATTCAAGATGTGATCCTGAGAAACACTAAGTGCACTCAGATCCCAGTGCAGTCAAGGGGCACTTGGCACAGCAGGGCTCAGAGCAGAACGAGGCCCGCAGTGCAAGCAGCTCACACATCCCTCTCGCTGCTGTCCTGACAAGGGAAAGCCCCTTCAACACCACCCCTGTCCCAGCTTCTAGCAGGTGCAGGCAGGAAAGAGAGAGAACTCTCTGGAGCTTTCAGCAGCACAGAAACAGGCAAATGGGGAGAAACGGGATTTAGATCTTGCTACCTTTTCCCACAGATCTCTGCAAAACAAACTCAATTGATATCACAAACCAAACAGTAAAGCAAATCAGAATGTCTATCTTTTGTTTGCCATGGCACAAGAACTGTTGAACAGAGGAAAAAAAACAAGCTGAGTTTAGCTCTATCAGCTGTTTCCTGGGGTTCGGTCCTTCCTTCCTCCAAGGGGTGCCACTGCCTGCTTTGTTCTCTTGTCCAGCTGTTCCTCCACTCCTTCAGCAATGGCCTCAACAGACCCTGCAGGAATGCAGGAACAGACCACAGAAATCTCTTGCCTGCACACAAGCTAACAGACCCTAGATGTGGAGAACAACACTGATCTGCCTCTGTCACTCACTTCACCATCTTAATTCTTCTCCCAAGAGTCATTGTGAGGAGGAACAGAGCGTAATTTAAATGACTCACACAGAACTGTAGCTCCTCCACAGTTTTTTCTCACCACATGTTCATACAGTTACAAGAAATCAGCTGACCCAATTAATACGCAACTATTTTTTTAAAAAGAAGATAAAAGCAAATCTAAATAGGGCAAAAAGCACTCTGGAAAGTCACACAGAACAAGGATTCTGGCATATTGTTAATGCTTAGCAGAGGGAGGGACCATCCGATGAGATGGCCCATCATGAATTGCTGGGCTACTGATTCAGAAGAACACAAGGAGGACTGTTCAGAGCAGCAGAAGAAGATAATGAGAAAGATGGTATGGGAGCTTAGGAGCTACTGAATCCCACATGCTTATGTAAGATCCAAGACCAAACTTTTTCTGATTTTCACATAAAAAGATAATTTTCATAGGGAAAGTTGTGTGCTTAAAAAAAAGCACACACAGGCAAAAGCACAAAAGGGACAAAATAGATTTTTGCTATATTAGAAAAAAAGAAAAAATTGCCTCTGTGTTCAAAGTCACTAACTGGAATAGTAAAAAAATCCAGCACTGGTTTTCACTCTTTTAAGCTTTGCCACCAGTAATCATTGAAATGAAGGAAGTTGCACAACGAAAGAGAAAGCCACTCTGTACAGTAGGGACTGCTGCCTGTGTGTTCCTCCTTGGGAAGAGCGACACAGTTACGGCATGGTTTCAGTTTAGAGTCACTTTGTATGGAAGTCAAAGGGATAAAGCACTTGAGAAGGGACAATCCAGTAACTGGGCACCAATTTTAACTTTGGATTCTAAAGCAGCTCCCCACTTTCTTCCTGCATGATCTCACATAAACCTTTGCCTCAGATCCCTATTGGAGACAGAACCTGCTAACAACTCCCACCTCGGTGAAGTGTCATCAGAAGACATCAGAAGGCATTCATAGACAGGGAAGCAATCAGACATTATAGGATGGAGCATTTAGGACAAGCAGAACACTTGGTAGAGACTCATTAGCACACAATTGGAATTCAAGAATTATAAGGGTTATTTAGTCTTCCTGTAACATGATTTTCTCTTTAATTTCCTTTTAAATTTCTCCTGATCATTTCCCATCTATAACGTAGAAATAATACTACTTCAGAGATATTTATGGTTTCATTATTTAATGACCACAGAATATTCCATAAACAGTGTTAATAAGGGAGAAAACTCTCCATCTACTTAGCTCTGTCTATATTTTATGAAGCTCTTCATAATGAATGCAAATACTGTATCGTGGCACTACACATAGACTGCTTTCTCAGAAAGGGGATGGCAAAGAGAAATCCTGTATTCTGTGACATTGTGACTGAGAGGACAGGACTGCAGGGTGCCCAGGGAAGGGTAGGGGCCTCCAGTGTAGGTACAGCCACTGCAGATTAAGCAGCGCAAATGTCAATAAGGCCTGGAGAATTACTGCTGATCACTGAAATCCACGGGATTTTATCCACCTTATCTTTCAGGATTATGACTAATGTTGGAAGTAGCATTCTTTAAAATGTAAATCCAAGGAGATGGGTACTGGCTGCATCAGACCAATGGCCCCTATAGTCAGTTTACTATCTGAGAATTATATTCAAACAAATGAAGATACAGGAAAGTCTCTAAGAGCCTGGTGTATACATTGAGACTTCTCTACACTTTCCTAGACTCCAACTATTTGCAGTTCAAGGGCTTCCAGAGACAGAAATGGTTTCTCTCAACAAAACTTTTTGCATCAATTGTCCACTTTCCCCCTGAATCTAGATAAGTTTGTCGAGCCTACAAGACCTTTTGCAGAGAGAGTCCTGCAGCGTAACTACGCTCTGGTTTAATATCTGTTTTAAGAACCGCGCACCTGCTACTTTTCACTAGCAGATTTTAAACTTGAATGATGGGCAAAACCAAGCCCCCAGTTTTTGCTTGCATGTGTCTGTAATTCCAGGATTTTATTTTGTCTTCCTAAAAAAGTAATTGCATGTCTGTTAACTGAAACTACTCATGACAGTACGTGGAATGTCACATGTAGTCCAGTAAGAACAGAAGTACTACCTTCCTCACCGTCTCACAGCTTACTGTTTCTGCAATATTTCTTCTGGTCAAAGCTGTCAAATCAAAAGTTCAAAGAATTATAGTGTCAACCTAATGTTGCATTTCTTATCCAATGAAATAAAAACATCTTTGACTATGATGAGTCAACGTGTGGCCCACTAGATGATTTACCCAAGGGATCATTCCAGAATGTGGGATCATTCCAGAATGTGCACTATTTTTATAGAAAACCCTATACCATTTATTAACTGTCAGATTAAGCTGAATGAGGAACAATCATAAAAGTCATGCAGAGACCTCTTGCTACATCATAAAGGGCTCCAATGTCATTCCCTAACAGAAAAAAATGGATGGCACATTGTGTGTAGGAAAAGTATTTCATGGGACACATTGCATTCTCTTAATTTGAGATGACTACAGCATCCTTTCTGCCATATCCAAAACTGCAGGATGCAGAATAGTCTCACAAAATCATTTTTCTTCCTTCACTCTCATGATTACAGAATTCATGTAATTAGTTTGAAAAAGATTCTAAGATCATTGAGCCCAACCATTAATCCAGCACAAGTCCACTGCTAAACCGTGTCCTTAAGCCCCACATCTACATGGCTTTTAAATACCTCCAGGGATGGTGACTCCACCACTTCCCTGGGCAGCCTGTTCCAGTGCTTGACAGCCCTTCTGGGGAAGAAACTTTCCTTAATATCCAATCTAAACATCCCCTGGCACAACCTGAGGCCATTTCCTCTTGTCCTATCACTTGTTACCTGGGAGGAGAGTCCAACCCCCACCTGGCTCCTGTCAGGGATTTGTAGAAAATGGTGAGGTCCCCCTGAGCCTCCTTTCTCCAGTTCCCTCAGCTGCTCCTCAGCTGCTCCTCAGCAGACTTGTGCTCCAGACCCTTCCCAGCTCTGTTGCCTCTCTCTGGACACACTCCAGCACCTCAATGTCTTTCTTGCAGTGAGAGGCCCAAAACTGAACACAGGATTCAACGTGCAGCCTCACCAGTGCTGAGCACAGGGGAATGGTCACTGCCCTGGTCCTGCTGGCCACACTATTGCTGGTACAGGCCAGGATGCCATTGGTCTTCTTGCCCACCTGGGCACACACAGGCTCATGTTCAGCCGGCTGTTGACCAACAACCCCCTTTTTCCCAGCAGCTTTCCAGCCACTCTTCCCCAAGCCTGTAATCTGCAGGGGATTGTTGTGACACAGGTGCAGAACCTGCTGCTTTGCCTGACTGAACCATGTAGAACTGCCACCAGCCCATCAATCCAGCCTGTCCAGATCCCTCTGCAGAGCCTTCCTGCCCTCCAGCAGATCCACATTCCCAGTCAACCTGGTGTTGCCTGCAAACTCACCGAGAGTGCACTTGATCCCATTGTTTGATCCCCTTGATCAAACAGGGCTGGCCCAGTACTGAGCTCTGCGGAGCCCCACCAGTGACCAGGATGTAATTCCATTCCCCACCACACCCCGGCCCGGCCATTCTGCCTGTTTTTATCCAGCAAAGAGAGAGAGCCTGTGCAAGCCACGAGCAGCCGGGTTCTCCGGGAGATGCTGTGGGAAACAGTGACACAGGCTTTCCTACAGCCCAGACAGACACACCCACAGCCGTCTCCTCACCCACAAAGCAGGGCACCCTGTCACAGAAGGAGATGAGGCTGGTCAAGCAGGACCTGCCTTTCCTAAACCCACGCTGGCTGGGCCCGATCCCCTGGTTGTCCTGTATATGCTGCGTGATCATGCTCAGGATGATCTACTCCATGAGCTTCTCTGGTACAAAGGTCTGGCTGGTAGTTTCCTGGATCCTCCTTCCAGCCCTCCATGTGGACGGGCATCACATTTGCTAATGTCCAGCCAAATGTGACCTCCTTGGTTTTCCAGGACTGCTGGGAAAGCCATGATGGGAAGTGACTCGGTCAGCACTTCTGCCTGTTCCCTCAGTACCCTTGCATGGATCCCAACTGGCCCCACAGACTTTTGTGGGTAAGGCTGCATTCTGTAAAGTACATGTTTCAGAGATTAAAGAAATCTGAAACACCTGTTATGATGATGCACTTTATAACAACTGTGATTAGCAAAATCTTTAAGAACAAAGTTCTGCTAGTAAAAACATCAATTTTACACGTCATACTTCAAAACAGCAGCAAGTTCCTCTAATTCTGAGCAAATGAAGAGCTGTCATTTTTCAAAGTGCAAAGGAAGAAGAAATTTTTACAGAATCTTATCCAATAAGAATGCCACGTGATAGTGAGCAAAGGTCAGCTGTAGAACAGCTTGCTGAGTTATTTTTTATTTCACAAGTCTAAACCCTCCTCCTGATTTCAACTGCCTTGAAATTAAACTGCAAGTTTCAGGAACATCTAAATAGATTTCCTTGTGTTTTCCTAAGAAATAGAATCTTATAATAAACAAACATACAGGAGGGCAAAAGGACATTTTGAGTAAGATTTTAACCAAAACATGTTTTTCCTATAAAAATATTATTATGTCCTTCAAATATATAAAACATAGCACAGGAAAACTGTGAAGAAGCCTGAAACCTCTGAAGATATGAATGCACTTTTATGAATACTACAAAAATATGTTTATGTTATTTTTCACAGTTATTATGTCAATATTTAAGCTCTCTGGCTCACATGCATCTGCACAAAAGCTCTTCGCAATTTACATGCAACAGTTGCTTTTCACAAAAGCCATACCCAATAAGGGCAGGAAATTCTTCCCTAAACAAACAGCAAATGCACACTCACTTCTGGAAAAATGGAATTAAGTCCTCTATATTTAAATTCACAGAGGATATGAAGATACTAAACAGAAGAACATGCTGACTTTTCTCCCAACCATTCTCAGGAAACTAAGTAGTATTACTCTGTTGGATAAGGGCAGGAGCACTTGACTCACATACAAGTGGATTTTGATTTGTATGAGAATAAGTTGCAGAGACTTCAAGAAAAAGATGACAGCTCAAACTTTCTAGTCAGGAAACCTGGGATGGAAGCTCCTCATTTCTGTCGTATGCAAAAAACCCCTAGTGCTAGAATCAATCCTGAGTGTACATAAGCAGACAAAACACTATGCCTGTGTAAAAGCCATCTTTGCAGGCTCTCAGTTTCTCCTTGTTGTCTATTTCAATTATGTAAGACAGAGGAAATAACAACATTTAAAAAGTCATGATTTTAAGACTCCTGCAGGGTCTGACCAACACATCAGATCAAATGCAACAGGCACATTTGTAGGAAGTCATAATGACATTTAAAGACCTGAACAGTTTTATTACCACTAAGAGTTTGTTTCTGTTTCCAGTGATGTCAGTAAGAGCTCTGCCTGAGTAAGTGTGCATAGACAGACACATTTCTTGGTAGATTGCACAGGTGCATGTAGCTATCATGAGAAGGTCCCATATAATCCATGTATGTATAAAGAAGGAAATGATATTGTAAGTAGCTTTCAACTGTTTTCTACTTTTATTTTCAAGACTGTTATTATTCAAACTTGTGTATTTTAAGTTTTTTGGGTGACTTCTCCATTCTGGGGCCAGCTGGCACTTCACAAAGACAAATCAGCACACTTAGTGAAATTAAAGTTTTCTAAATTTTGTAATTATTACTGTATCAATTACTTACAACTACAGTATAAGTTCAAAATACATTCACACAGAAGCCCGGATGTTTCTCCTTTCTGCTTTAGCAATTGAAAAGAGAGGGAGAAAACAAAGGCTGGGTACCCAACTCTTCCAAGATTTTTGTAAGGAGCACTGTTTCTGAAAGGAGGGTATTTTTATTTATAACAGTTATGGGCAATTGGAATGGAGCACACAAGTGCCTTTCAAAAGGCAGTAAATGTAATGGCAGTACTTAAAGGATACCAAGACTACTTCTTCAATTACGTAAGTATTGAATCATCACTTGCACAATGCTTTTTCTGAAGCATAAACACACACAATTTTTTATTAACACCATGTTGAAGTCATCAATCTAAAATTCAAAAAACCTTTCTACCCACAAAGAACACTTCTTTGGCTGATGAACATTACATAAATATTATAATTTGGTAGAAACCCTCAATGAAAACTGAAAATGTCTAAAACAGGAACTCATTAACAAGCTTATTACTTGTGCCATGTGATAACCTAATCACCTAATAAGATTTACAAAAGGGATTTATGGATCCTCCAGCTGATGTATGGGTGATGTGCATTTATTCATACATGAGAGGATAGGAATTTTTTTATGCTTTGAAAGCAGAACAAATTTAATCTTTAATGGCTTGTACAGCTATGAGAGTGTACAAAACTTTAGAATTCATCAAAATATTGTATTTTTTGCAATCTCTAATGAAATTAATGCACAGAAAACTGTAAGCCTTAAATTGTCAGTTCAGACCAACATCCAAAATCTAGAAACAGCTTTATGATATTAGGCACTTAGATATCAGTGCAATACAGATTTGGCCTGGAAGGAATATATATTCTGCTTTAGCTTATAGAAATGCCCCTATAAAACTGTGTCCGCAAAATGGTGCAACTGATTAAATTTCATTTGATAAACTTGTCTTGGAGCCATACATTCCTTTGGGTGAAAAAAGAAAAAGTGATTTGTATAGGTTTGGTTAAGTGATAACAATTTGGCAGTCATACTCAAAAAGCATGTTATGATGTAAATTTTCAGATAATTTTAAGTCAGAATATAACTATGATTAGTAGACAAAAATTAATTTAACAGCGCCATTTTTCTTTTATTATAGGAGTATATGGTGAAGTTTAATGTAAATTTTGTAAATGTGTTCTTTGGTCTTCCTGTGTACAACCTTAGTATAAATAATAATAATATCCAGATCTCATATAACGTGTTTTAGAAGCTTGCAAATATGACTATTTTATGGAAGTGCACAAAAAAATTATGGAAATTATTATTAATTTAGCTCATTTATAGTTATGATACAGAAAATGAAAAAATAGTAATTTTCTTCCACCTCCTATTTCAATGTAATATATGAGTAAAACTGCCTTTTACAGAAATTCCTTAGAACACATTACAACCATGTAGCACATTATTCATGGCAGTTTTTGCTCTAATAAAAGCACCCATATAATGGTGAATAGAGCTTCTAAAAACAACAAAAGAAAAGTCACTAAAAACTTCATGGCTGTCATAGGTGAGGAGGAACAACCACCTTGTCCAGTATTGCTTTGCGATTCTACCCTAACACCAACAGAAGTGGTTACATATTGCTAAATACACTCTTTCATTTTTGGTTTTTTTTCCTTCTGCCAAACCCCACGTATTTACAAGTAAGAAAAACTACCACTTGACAAAACTGTTTGTTCTGATGAGAGTAACTGCATGCCTCTATAATTTGCAAAGCACAGTAAGGTTTATAGCTTTGGGTTCACTGATGAAAATGCCATCTTTAAAAACAAAACAACATTCTCATTTCACATAAGTTCTACTGAAAAACCTGCCTTTCACAGAAGATGTATTTTTGTATCCAAAACACCATGCAGTTTAATTTTAAAATTATTTACTTATCTATACATACAGCAATTTCCACATTTTCTTTCAGTGAGAACTAAAACCACTCGTAATATAAACTTCTTAAATTGCCGGGAAAAGAAAAGATCCTTCAAAATTACTGAATTTAACAACATCAAAAGATGTGCACTTCAAACATGAGGTAAAAGGCCATTGGTGGGTCCTCTCTTCTACTGAATTTCTAATGTGAACTTGGGGAGTTTAACATAGGGAAATTAAACCAGTTTATAATGTTGCTTCCATTTCTTCATATTCTTAGTGTATTTCAGACACATTCTCTCATTATACGCATCTTTAACCTCCAGACACCTTGAGAGAAATATGTCTTTTTCAAAGTTAAGCTACCTGAATACATATTTCTTGTGTAAATCTCCTGACATTATTACAAATCCAGGTTAGTTTGGGATGACCACAGGCACGGCTGAAGTGCTGCACAATCTAATTCACACAAAATCCAGTTGGTCAACCATCTTTTTCTTCTTACACATGTAGCCAGGCAAGGACATTTACAAACCATCAAATCTGCTAACTTTTTCAGGAATTGATTGATGGGGGGAAGGAAGGTTGGAAATTATTTATTATGCAGCACCACGCACACCTGCACTACAATCAGTAGCATCACTTAAGAGGAATGTGTAAGAAATTGTATTGTCCTAGGAGCAAAAGTGGAATACAGAAGGAGCCATATCTTTGACTCCTGCTCATTAAACAATTAGTTAAATCCCTGACTATGCAGTATTCCATAAGGCACAAGGCATCTGCCTCTCTAAAGTCACTTGTTCAAGAGCTTAAGAGAAACAAATCAAGTTGATTCTACTGTTTCTGTGCAAAAGAAGTTATTTTACTACATGCAGCAGCTAAAGAGTTAATAAACCAAATCTTCTTACAACCTGTCTCTTAGAATGAAATGACTACATTAGGTCTTTAGCAAAGAATCAATTCTGAGGAATTAAGTCTTGGACTTATAAGGCATTAGAATGGCCTCACTTCCCACTGCCCACGTTCAATGAATTTGTACTCACCCTCTGAGTGATGCTTTTTCCCTCTTTGACTTGCACTGCCAATCCAAGATCAGACAGTCTGCAATTCCCATTATCATCCAGGAGGACATTCTCTGGTTTCATATCCCGGTACACAATTTTGATGGAATGGAGATGCAGAATCCCACAGGTGATCTGAGCTGAGTAATAGATGATCCTTTTCATTTCCAAACCCTTTTCTCCCACATTGTAGATGTGATACTTCAGATCCCCTCCATTCATGAGGCTCATAACAAGACACAGATGGGTTTTGGTCTCATAGGCGTAAGCTAGTGTGACTATGAAAGGGCTGTTCACCTTCTCCAGGATCTCTTTCTCCAGCAGTGCCATCTTCTCTCCACTTTTCTTTTTCAACCTTTTCTTATCCAGTTTCTTGCAGGCATACATCTTGCCAGTATTTTTGACCTGGGTGGCACAAACCTAGAGAAGATGCACATGGAAAGGGAATGAAGTTGTTTTACATAGAGACTGGAATATCAAGGGTAGTGACAGGCAGGAACTGGGGAATCACTGATGCCTATTAGTAGCTGTTGATGCTAATGTCTATGAAGAGTATATTAGCAGGGAAAACAAGGAAACAAGCGTACAATCACTTCTGTTCTGGACTAGTGGTATATGGTGGCCCTGATGCAAAGTTCTTGAGGGTACCACTAGTGGAAATGTACTAGCAAATAAAAGGAACAAGGACAAGAACAAAAATCTGTAACTATGAGAATAAGCAGCATATACAGTTTGCATCTGGACAGTTAAACTCTCCTGACTCTCAAAAACCTCCATACTGTAGTTTGGGAACAGATCCTGATGTGTGTTTTTTCCTAAACTGCAGCTAAGAATTATCTGGGAGTGTGTGAGATAGCACAGGCTAAAATGTCAAGGAGCAGACTAATAGTTAACTACATGAACATTCATGCAAGTTTTTGTAAAGAAGCCTGCTTTTTTACTAGCATAGATAGAGAATATAAAAACGCTAAAGTAGCTCTTTACTAACAAAAGCATCTACCACACTATAAATAACTCAGCCTAATTTCTGGAAAATGTGCAATCTGAAGGAGCACATTTTACAAATCTTCATACAAAGGCTTAATCCACTGCTCTTTGCAAACCCACCTGCTGGTCTTGAAAGGGGAGAGATGACTCACATCCTTAAAAGTACAAGCTCTTACCTCTCCAAAGCCACCTTTGCCCAGCACTCGGAACTCGGAGAAGTATTTCTCAGTTACTGGTTGCTTCTCAAACACTTTCCATTGGATAAATTTGTCATAAAAGGGGCTGGTCTGGAAGTCCTGGAAGGGCTTGTCTTTAAAGAAGAGTTTGGTTTCCTCCTTGGCCAGCTGCATGATGTTCTCATAGTCTTTTGCAGTAGCTGCTTGGCATTTGCTGACCAAATCAGAGCTCATGAAAGACAGATAGTTTCTGCCGCCTTCCTTAAGAAAATTGGTGACAATAATCTCCATGATGCTGTTCTTGAGATTGTCCTCTGCCAACTCCCAGCTTGCTATCTCATCCAGGAAGTCCCTAGCTACCAAATATTCTGGCACTGTCTCTAAAAAGTCTCGGAAGAATTTCTTGCCAATGGGCTGCTGTTCACAGATGCTGTCATAATCAGCAACAATGGACTCTCTATGCTCTTTGCACTGGTCAACCTTGGGCAGCGAGAGGCTCTTACGCCTCTTTTGCATTTCCTTGGCATCTCCTTCTCCACTCTTCCTTGCCTGGAGGTAGGCAGTGTTGGCAATCAGGTTGTCGAGCCCCCCCATGTCGCACATCTTGGCAAGCCCTTGGGGTGGCAGAGCCTGGTTCAGACAAAATGAGTAACTGGCCCAAGTGCTGTGCTGTAGCTGCCCTGCACTTCTCCCTGCTAGCGGTGTCAGAGGACTTCTGAGAAACACCAGAGAGACTAACTGCTTTTGCATTAAATACCTCTCAAGGATTTTCACTAAGTACCTTTAGGTATAGGCACCATTTGTGGAAAGTGACTGGTAAGAGGTTTCTCTGTAAGGAGCTTTGAGTTTGCTATGTATAGCTCAGGGACGACATCCTAGGCAAACCCTCCCACTGGCAGCACCAAATGCACGTGGTTCAGCTGGTGTTTTTCAGAATGGGCCCTAATAACCTTTAAATGTACCAAGATTTCCTCTACATGCACTGTCCCTGGCTGCTGGGAACATGCAGACATTCCTGTGTGCAATACATGCACTCTCCGACTCAGGGGCACTTTGGCCACAGTCAGTAGGTCAGCCCTGGATCTCCCCCAGTTGACACCAAACACCAGCAGACTAACAGCTGCATACCCTGGGATCTGGTTTTATGAAAAGCTTTTATCGCAAATCTGCCATGCCTACAAGACTTTAACACAGATGACCATGAGATAATTGAGCTTTATATTACCACACAATTCAGTGCTTTGAGCATTCACACCTCCAAAACTCAAGTTATACTCAGTATCAGTGACTGAGCCCCACAGACAGTTCATGCAAACCCTGCTGCCTCGCGTGGCTCTGTCTGAGCAGATTACATGCAGAGGCTAAGAACTGCTGCTAGTCTAAAAATAATGATCCTTATATACGAAACAACACAGCTCTGACTTCATCTCCTACCCACAGAAAAAAGAGAAACACTTCAAACGACCAGCCAAATCTTGCCAAGACACTTCCATATGTTGTTTTGGCCTCAGTTTATCTTCCCTACTGAGCCTTATGACAGAAAGTGGTTGGATGAGAAGGTGGCAACAGCGTATAGTTGAGATGACATCAACAAAGGGACAAAGCTGATTATAATCAAGTGAAGGCAAATTCCACCTGACTTCACTTGCTGGCTGCCTACCAGAAGGCATTTTTTTCCCTTCAAAAGAATAAAAATTATGTGTGGCACTCACTAGGCTAAGCCCCCTTCTGCTGTGGGGTCAGGTGATTTGGCTGTTAAAACTTTCCTTAAATATAAGGAAGGTATTATGAGAACAAGAAAAGAAGTAGCACTGGGGTCAAGCTGTACTCTTGAGGTCAAGGTCAAGTTTCTTTTTTCTATTTTTTTTCTTCACGATCTTAGAGCAAGCTGAAGAGCTGAATCATAAAAACTAAACATCAAGAGAAATAACAGGCACCTTTCAGACTCCCTACAGTAAGTGTTAAGCCCTTCTTGGCTGCTTTTTGCCAGTCTACAACCATGCAGTATTTTGTTTTTACATGCTTAATCCTGTCCACATTGAATCCATTTGACATAAAACTCATGCTCTACAAAATTCCCTTGGAGGTGTGTTTTTCTAGGTGTGGAGAGGGCCATCCATTGCAAACTGCTTTGTGTGCATGGGAACAGAGGGAACTGTAAGGCAGAGACTTGAAAGCCTGGCCAGTTCTACCAGGTGAGAGCAAGCACAGGGCGGGAGGTTACATAAAGGGCTCAGCAGAGCAGCCAACGGCGTGGGCAGCACTGCAAAGAGCCCAAGGGAGAAACGGGGAATTCTGCTGTGGCTGTCCTGAAAACGGGGCCTACAGCAACACATTCCTCTAATACCCTAGGTAGAGAAAGGCATGAAAGGAGGTAATAAAGCTTTAATTTCAGCTTTTTTTTTTAATAAAGCTTTTTATTTCCTAAAATTCAGTAGAGTCTTTTTTATGTTTAGCCAGAATATCCACCACAGCTCAAAGAGCAGCAGGACAAATGGCTGGTAGCTGGGGTCCTTAGGCTGAACTAAAGCTTACACCAGCTATTGGTATATTCATGCCTAAGCAAATCAAGAAAATACCTAAAGTTTATGGCACCTGCATAAGACAGACACATTTACAGCTCCAAGGACCATTCTACTCCATTAATTAGAATCTTCCCCAGTTTCTATGGAACAAAGTTTCTCTAAAAGAACATAACTTCATGAAAAGCAAAATCAAACAATATGATCATTCAACACATACTCATTACTCCAGTCACTTTTGAGATTTGCTTGCTGACTTATCCAAATCTCCCCAGCATTTATTATTTAAATGGAGAAAAGTAGATCAGCATTAATCTATGATAATGGCTATTTAAGATAGTGTTACCTGCTCGTAAAACAGTACATTTGGGTGAGAAGCAAAAATGATTCTTTTTGCATGTATAAGAGGTGAACAATTACAGAACTGAAAATGGGGATGTACTAAAAAGCATGCTAATGGCATATCAGGGTATGATTTGGAAAGGTTCTCTGGTGCAAAGCTCATAGAAAGACTGGGACTTAGGCTAATCTCTAAATCACAGAGAAAATATGCACGACTTAAAATTCATTACCTTATGTTCTAGATGAATCTCAATTACTGGTCAACAAGATACTTACAATATGCAAAGAGATACACACAGATATCAGCTGCTTTGATTTCAACATAAACTTTCTTAATATCTCATTTGTGTCAACACCCCTTTGAGCTGACATTTTGGAAAAACTTTTCCGCAGCTGTAATTCTCAGCTACTCCTGCCATGCACGTGACATGAGCTAAAAGCAAGGTTTGGTACTTTCCATATTCGCCTACAAACCAAAGAAAAATGAAGGAAGCCTTCTGATGGGACTAGATGGCATTACCAGAGGTCACAGGATGGAACCTGGGACCAAATTTGGACAGAGAAAATAGGTGGTAGGTAAGATACAGTTTGACTGTGACAGCTAAAATTTATTTCCACATCCACTCTTTTTTTTTTTTTTTTCACAAAAATTTTGGGAATACTTTTTACACAAACAGAAATACTCCACAACAATGTAAATGCTATAGGCACTTCATTACTACTGTTAACATATTTTACATTTGTCTTCAGTTTTAAGACAGATATCATCTGGTATAATAACAATTGATGTGATACAGCGTAACAGTGACTCAGGATATTTTATCTCAGTGTGTAATGAAACAAAAGCTACATTTAAAAAAATCAAAACATCTTAAAAACAATTACAATATTAAACAAAACCACAGCAAACTCTGCAATATGCTTGATGACACAAAGATTGGAAGTACTCTATACAGTAAACCTCTTTAAATGTACTTAGATAGAAATACATCTGCTGAGAAACACATTAAACATTAAAGATGATAATTTTGAAGTAAACAACACGTATTATATTGCTTAAATTTCACCCATGTTGATTAACCATTTTATTAAGCCTGAATTTGTTACAGATTTAAAGCAATAATTCTCCCTCTTCATTACATATATTTTAAAAACCCCACAGCATATGTTCAGATTCATAGTAATTTGGATATTTAGGGAAAAGACAAAGAGGCAAGCACTTAAATATCTATAAGAAGAAATTCAAAGAAGATGATATATTCAGGATTTCCACAAAAATGAAAAAATGCTTCCAAAACATTATGACCAATAAAAAGATAATAAAGAACTTTCTATTAACTGAATATTCACGAAATCACAATTTACCATTTTTCCCTAGATTTAATCAGTGCCTCCTTTCTTTGGGTTATTTAAATCATCACTTTTGTTTGTTTCCTATATTAATCAGCTAACCAGCAAGATTGTCTACACCTCTAATTAACTGATTATCAAATACATGTCTTAGTACCAAAAATATTTCACTTAAAAATACGTCTCCATGATCACTAACAGAAATACAAATTAAAAAATTATTAATGTGGTAATATTTTAATTTTATGGTTGTAGAAATCATGTATAGAATATACTAGAGCAACAGACTTAGAGATACAACAAAACAAGTCATAAAGAAAACCTAAATTAGAAATGTTTAATACAGTGTGATGGAAAAAGCACATAGCAAATGTTTTACACACTGTTCATTTTAGATTAAAACCCAGAATAGTTTCTTAAAAAAAACACTGACTGTGTTTTTGCATACAATATTACTTAGGAATTACTTTATCCTGACAGTAAACTATGCAGTGTATCAGACCAGGTAAGGTGACCCTTTCAATTTAATTCATTTATCAAAGATGAAGTGATCTGTGTTTAGGGTATAATCTGCACCACCAGGTTTCCATGCTCTGATACAGGTAACACCTTAATCATAGCAGTTACATTTGTTGATGTAGTGTCTCTTGTTTCATTGTGGAAGCCCTGCAGTGAGCCTGACCACGGACTGCACCTTGTGCAGCCAGGGGCCTGCACCAAACCCACTCCGGTCTTGGAGCAGATAAACCAAGCGAGTCACGTCCTGATCGACACGTTCCGTTCTGCACGAGCATAGAGCTTAACACACACACCATTCCAACAAGTGCAACAGAAAGAAACCCTTCCAGTTTTTATTTGCCTATTCTCTGGACTACCCAGTCCTGCTGGCAGAGGGGACAGCGATTATTCTGTTTCACCCACAAGGACATGCAGCAATTGTGGAAGGAATGATTGCATTCTCCCCAAACCACTGAAAGAGAAGAAAGAACATGTTCCAGTCACACTCAGCTGTTCAATCAACACCTACAGCAAGGTTCAAACTATCACTCTAATATTTATAACCACTGGAAACTGTAGAGACAAAACAGGTCATCACCGATTTATCCACTGACATTGGATTATTATGACCATCCTGATGATAGTCAGTTCCATCATCAAGCCTTTTACTTTTTTCCAAATATTAAAAAAAGAAATGCAAATATTCTCACATTCTTGTATAAAGCGACAGTGTTTTGTGACTGTATAAACACATTTAGCACTTCTGCCCAGGAAATAACTGCAACTATTTAAGTTCTTCCCTTTATCTTTCCCAGTACCAAAATAAAGCCAATGCACTACTGACTCACTATCACACAAGAGCATATCACCCCATTCTCATATGAAATGCACTGTTTGAACTGAAATGTATGATATCAAGGAGGCCTATGTGACACAGTATATAGTCTTAAAATGGGACTTTAGACCAGAAGCTATTCACAGGCTACAGCTGTTTCAACACTACAAAAAGTGTTACCTGTTATCCATTTACTCCTGAATAATATTTTAAAATGTAGTTACTTTGCTTTTTTTCCTTATTAGCTCACATTTTCCTCACAGGAGTACAAGGGTACCAATCAAAGGAGTGCTGTAAATTATACTTTTTCCTCTCTATCTTAAATAGGATACTTAGCAAGCCAATTAAGATACCTAGAACAGGAAAACCCTATTCCCACTAAAACAATCATCAAAAAACCCCAGTGGATTGAGACAATATACTTCAAAACACAAAGCTCAACAGCATGGAAAGGTTTACCACTGGTTTAAAAGTTATCTTAAAGGTTTAAAGAAAACTCTTTGAGATAGTTTTCACTATTCCAATTTAAACAGTCAGAATTAAGACTTTCTTTTGCATACACTGGCACTGAAGGTATGATTATGTTTAAACTGAAGTGATTCCACTTTTGAAAACGTAAAGTGAACAACCAAGCCACTGCCTCCATTATCTCTGAATTAAGAGTGGGAAGAATACCACTTTCTAACTCAGACACACATTTGTTTCAGAACAGAGGATTTTTATTTGTACTACCATTGTGTTTTCTGGCATGTACCTCTGAAGAAAAAAGTAGCTTTTTCCTACCCACTTCAAAAACGTACATTATGGTCTCAAACATGCTCACGGTGAAAGAAACTTAAACCTCCTAGATGTGTACGTGTTGACAGAAAGTTGGAAGCTGTTTTGTTTTACAGCACAGCTGACATAAAAACTGATTTTATTAGTGCTCAAAAGTAAAGCATAAAGTATTACTAATGTAAAAAGATGATACAATGTAGAATGAAACACCAGTTTACTTTTGAGCATTAATAAAATCAGTATTCCCTTCAAACTTTAAAATGCACCATACTGAGAGAAGCTTCAATTGAAAAACAAGCGAATGAAGTCACTACATACCAACACAATCTTCTTGTTTGTTTTCAGCTTGACATCTAAGACAGGCATCTAAAAGTAAACAAGAACAAGACTCAATTTGATTCTCAGGATTCCATCTTAAGAATAGGTTTATCAGAGGAAAATACAAACTCTTAAACAAATTTACAGAGGTAAAAATCTCAAGTTTTGATGTCTAGTTTGGCCTTTAAACATTAAATAGCCCTCCTAAATTCTAAAACTATGCAAATGACAATGAAATGTATATCTGAAAGAGATCAGAAGGACTCTGAACTCTCCAGCATGTTTTGTTTATTTTCCATTGCTTTGGTATTTTCATAACTTTTGCTGAAAAAAAGCCTTCTCCATTTTGTAGATATAAAAGCCCGCAGATTTGTGCCAAGGCACTTAGGCATATTAAGACCAGAGCAAGCACAAAGCCAAACCCTAATTACAGGACTTTGTTTTTCAGATGTCAGCATCTCCTTTTAAGGAAGTCATTCACAATTTTGATTTTTTAGGCTGTGCATCTGTCACCACAACTCCCACCACCTATTACTTTTTATAGTGGCTTCCCTTAACAAGTACCTGCATCTAATTTTCACAGGAGTCACATACACATACAAATACAGTGGTATGTTTGATAATATATATGAATAAATACGGAACAATATCTAATTAAAAGTATTTATCATTTTTATGCTCTCCAGTCTGTGTCTTCAGGATTGGATGGCAGGTCCAGGACTCAATAAGATACAAGACTGAAAACCTCCAGGCTTCCCATTGTGCCACACAATACAGTGGAAAAAATGCCTTTGCTTCTCCTTTGCCCCAACATGGGCTGCCCCAGACACACATGCACAAACTATGCACAATAGAAAGTGTTCAATGGTTATGTGAGCAAACACATCTTCATCTCCTCCAAAGACAAGGAACTAGTTTAAACAAGTGTCTGCAGGTTGGATCTGGCCTACGTGTCACTACTTGGACCATATTCTCCCAGAAGACAAAACCATAATGTGCTGCAGGAATTTAGATTTGAGTATTTTTGCTGTTTCTGCCAGATAGGGCCAGTACTTCTATTGAGTGATCTGCCTAGACATTCCTCCTCTTCTCAGGTAACAGAGAACAAAGAGGAGAGAACTCTTAAACAGCTGCCCTTTTCTCACCGAGATAAAAGCAAAAGTTTCCTGTTGTCTGTTCCTGTAATTTATATTTCAACAGCAGTTCAGGGCCAAGGTGCTGGGAAGATTCAGCCGAAGTGTTTCAACTTGTATCACAGTGTGTGGGAGCCCACTGATCTGGGGTCAGGGCAGAAAGAGTCACAATAAATCAGCTGTCTTACTGAGCTCTAGAGTTGCAGTTTCAGAGATGCAGCACAGAGAGCCGAGGACAGAAATCACTGCCACCATACCAAAGCAAGCTGTCCCCATTCCTACGTCATAACCCCAAGGGGGTCAGTCTGAAAGGCTAAGGACAGCAAAGCCAGTACAGCTGCAACCCTGAGCTTCCCAGCTAACATCTGCATTTTTGCCTCTTTCCCTTGGGCATCTAAGACCACACTGGTTCAAAGAGTTAAACCAGTAGAAAATGGAGCCAGCTACCACCTCCTTCCCTTGCAAAAGTCAAACAAACTAACTTTCAACAAGCGCCAGTCTAAGTCTGGCACTGCCTCCCACCTGAGGTTACTGCAGACGCAGTGGCACTACAGGAGCCAGACCCGTTCTGGCAGGGTCAACATGAAATTGCTAAACTGAAGTCAGTAATGATCAAGTTTCACATTCTAACAATGTGGTTTGTTCTCAAAAAATGGTTACCAGATTTTTCTGATAATTTCAGATTAAAAGTACTCCCTCGGTCCAGTTAGGAAAAAAAATCAGGGGTTTTTTATACTTTTATAATAGCTCTGTGTAAGATTTTGTTAATGTAAGACTTTTTTNAACAGGCTAGCTACAATGGGGATAAATACATTTTTAAATTATGGCTTACATGGCAAATAAAGCCAATTTCATATTTCCAGAGTGGCCTCTGTTTACCATATAAAAGCAAATAATCTTCAAAGCATGCTTATGTAAAAGATCAATCTCCCACCACTTCAGTCTGCACTGCATCTTTTTTCCTCTAGTACACCCTTTTGCCTCCTCTGTTCCACAGTAGGTTCTCAGTAAAAAGTTTTATGAGAAATTACAGCATTGCATATTTTGTCTCATTTCTGTTAAACCAAATCCTAACTTCATTTTCAGTATCATGGTTCCTGGCCCTACAAAAGCAAGGTGCTCTGGAGGCAATCTTGTGTCATTTGTCCTGCCAAAGTGTTGCAAGCCCAACTGAGAGGACAGTTATATCTAAGATGACTCAGCCCAATAGTAAAAATTGGATATGCATACACAGTAGGGGAAGAATTTAAACAGTTTTCGAAGAATCAAGACAAATACCATATTTCAGAAAGATGTCAGAAATCAGTAATATCCCAACAACGAAACAGTCTCTGGATTTCAAAACCAGGTAAATTTAACCCCTTACTCAATCGATTTCTCAGTACATTTATGTGTGTTAAACTGCACCAATAATCACACTTGTGAAGTAGTGTCAGACACCCGGGATTAACAAATATGAAAACCGAATTTATATGTACATCCGTAACTGCTTCGTAAAAAAAAAAAAACCACAAACCCTTAACAAAACCCACCCCACGAGCAGCAGGCCCACACATGCAGCACTGGGTTCAGCTCGGCTGTAAGTCAGTGCTTGCGGGGTTTGCCCGCAGACGAGCTCCAGCCCTCACGACGAAGGCGGCACTGCACGGGATGGGGCCGGTCACCGAGCAGCCCGGCGGGGCCCAGGCCCTGCGTGCGGCGGGGCAGGCGCGGCGAGCGCGGCCCGGCCGGGCAGGGGGCACTCGCTGCCCGA
>VWZT01006311.1:140077-193005 GCA_013397055.1 Pachycephala philippinensis
CGCGGCGCGGAGAGCGGAGAGCGGAAGGGGCCCGGCGGCGGCGGGGCAGCGCGTGAGGGGCGACCGGCCCCGCGGGGCAAGGCGGCGTTCCTGCGAGCCCGAATGCAGTTACAGAGCTTTAGAGCACGTTTCATGTTTCAGCAGGACACCTAGGTGCTAAGTTGGCATTGCTCGTGAAGGATGTTCTTCTCATACGCAGAGTATTATGAGCACTTGCAGTGCAAGTGATCAATCACAACTTTACCAATGGTCTGGACTGCGTTGATCAGGGGCAGACAACCCAATCTTCAAACTCACCTCGTTTCCTTAGACTACTAACCGAGTAAGCCACACAATTCTGCAGTGGTGTGTACCTTAGCCACCTTGGTAATAAAGTAAAAATAAAAAAATTATATTGATCTTAAAGATTTTATGTTTCTACATTTCTCAACTACCAATTCAGAAGCACCTTGAAGACTATTAAACATGTGAATAAGGTCTCAGTCCACACTGTTCAATTACCTTTGACAACTCTGCTCTTTTAACTCATCATTCATTTCCATTTTTAAAACCATCACGGCATTTTGAATTTGAATTACTGTGACTAGATGTAATCCAGAAAGTTTTAAATTAAAACATGCTTTTTGTAAAAGCTTGAAAATAAAATGTATACATACTTTCCCTTTGATAATATATCGTATTTTTATGCCCTTCGCATGAATTTTTAAAATTTGAATGTATCTGTTCCTGAAGTTAAGAAACAAAAATATCTGACATTTAAATACATTTGATTTCTGCCATGTAAAATGTCAGCTACCTCTAAACAGAGATTTAAAAAACCAAAACCAAAGCCTGTTGGACTTTTGGGGTTTTTACATAATTGGCCTTGTATCTCTGATGCAATTCTTCTTCAGTTCTAAGAGCAAACTATGACAGAAATCATAATTGTGTTTGAGTGCTGTAAAACCATCACACATGTGCTGTACATGATGCAAATTCAAATATAAACCCCACTTAGATTAGCACTGAAAGTCGAGCAAATATGATACAGGCACCTTTGACTCTGTCCCTACTGCCTTAGAGAAATAAAGTAGTAACTTCCCACCTAAAAATTATTTTCTTGCTATTTTATCCCCTAAAGAGCTGTGTAAGAAAAATTTCAAGCCATTTTTGAGAAATAGTTCTGGCAGTCAAGAATTCATCTGTCCCCTGCAGCCACACATGACATTAAGGAGGTCACACATGGGAGAGTGGCACAAATCAAGATAGCTCTCAGAGAGTTTTCCCTATGAACATTGTCACTGTTTTTAACTGTAAATAAAAACCACATTATTTCAGATTGGGCGTTTGCTCATCTCATTCACTGAAAACATTCCAAATTGAGTATCTAAATATGAGAACTCAAACCACGTTCCTTTCAGCCCATCAAGTGATTGTTCAGCTAGAATTAAAAGCCAATTGTGTGCTACAGAATGGGAAAAAAAGAACTTGCTGTGAGTGCAATGTTCATAATAGTAAGTATCCAGATTTGAAATATTGCTTTATATTACACAATCTATAATCAAATTTCTGTAATAATTTCACAGTAATGATGCAGTGTAATTCATCAGTTCTGATTGTCTCCATGTAAAAAATACTCATTCAAAGCTCCAAGTGTTTGACACCCAACTTACATAACTGCCCTAAGTGTTGTTTTCATATTCTTACTCCCATTTCAAATGAATATACAGATGCATCTTTGCCTTGTAAGAACATTTTCATTATCTATACACCTAAATTCTGAATGTTGCACAGACAATGGTTTGAAAGGATACACAATGCCTTGCATAGATTTTCACAAATCCTTTCAGAATGGAGATGTCTGGAAATAGCCTGATTTTGTTCCTTTTTTTTTCCTCCCTTTCTTCTTACAACTTTTTGAGATTTTTATTGTATTCTTTTTCCAGTTTGTTTACTCCAAAACATAGAATTGAAAATTATTTTTATTAAAAACAAAGCTTTTACAAAAATGTCAGTTTTATGATAATGCGAAGAACAGTTATGTAAGTGTGTGTTTATCTTGGCCAGCTGATGCATGTGCTGGACTGTATTATCCCACTTACTGTTTGTTCTGTCAATAGATTAACATACATCAAAACACTTGAGGACAATTTATCTGCCAAAGAAAATAATTTAAGCATAGTTCTCTGCCAAAACTATTTCTTAAATTCTAGGTTATCTGTGTCTCTCTGTGCCTCTTTCCCAGCAGGAATATGCTACATGGGACTATTAATGGCCAGTTAGGGCCGAGACCTGGCAACAGTGGGGCTGCAAGAGAGGAAGACAGCACAGGGAACAGTGCTGTATCAGCAAACCAGCACCTGTGACTGACCCACCTGTAGTACCTCCTAAGGGTTTCCTGAAGCTGCCCGATGTAATTGACAAAGTGGAAAACAGACTCCAATGCTGAGAGGTACAGTTTCTGTGGAACAGAAGCATGCAGAAATATAAAGGAAATCACAACAGGAATTAGGGAAATAGAATGTATTTGTGGAATAAACTGAATGCTTTCATACTGGGAGGATCTCACTGGATGGGAGACTGGAGTGAAGAAATCACAGAAATATACTGCTGCACAGAGTTGCAAAGGGATCCTGATATTCCTATATATGTGATATGGCATGAACTTCATAAAAGTCCAGAAGTAAGCTCAAAGACAGAGAAGTGCCAGTAATTCAGATTCTTAAATGCATTGTGCTTTACTCTTCAAGTGAAACAAATGAACGTTCATGACACGTCATGCACAGAAGGGAAATCCTTACAGAAGTTATTAAAAAAAAAATCCATAATGACTTCTGCACAGGAACCTCTCTGCTTTAATGGGAAAACCCTGTGTCACAAGAGACTAAAGAGATCCTGATTTTGCTGAGCTGCTTTAATCAAATCTAAACCCTCGGAACTTCTTCATTCTTCACACAACACCCTGGCTCATCCATCTCCCCTTCTGCAGCAGAGATTAAAAGCCAATGACACAAAGACCCTCCCAACTGCTTTATGAAATTCTATACTATGTTTTGGTTTGCTAATTGCTTTACTCTGGAGTAAAACTCAGCTATTACTATTACCTCTGAACAGTGCTGGTTTTCAGGTTAGATGCTTGTCTCATATTCCATTCTTTAATTTAGAAAACCTGTGAAGATAAAATTTTGCCTGTTTTAACTGCATTCTGAATTGAAAACTGAAAACTAAATTATGTTGTTCTGTTGTTGTGTGGGGGCACAGGCCCTACCTATTTTGAAATATTGACACTTCCTCTAAATCTGTGATGTAGCACAGTTTGTCTTACTGTTTTTAACATCTCACTGATATTTGGATCCTGCCTAGTATCAGGATAGACCCCATAAGCCACTGTTTGCAAATCCTGCCCTCCAATCCACACCACACCTCCCCTCCTCAAAAAAAAACCAACCAAAAAACACCAAACAAAAGATAGAAATACTAGAAAGAGAAGCCACATAACTTGCCTATAGAAGCTCCCTTTACTCACATATTTAAATTACTGGAAAGAGTTGCACATGTGAACTTTATCTTCTCATCATTCACACTTGCAGAAGTTATATCCTGTGTACCATGTCACAACACATTTTTTTTACTTTGACCTACCTTTTTATTTTTAGATTTTGGCCGGGGTAGTGCCAAAAAATATGCATTTACAATTCAAGTATATATATACATAAATAATGATAAACAAACCCATGTAAATGTCACACTATGACAGAATGGAAAAACTCAACTAGAATCTGAATGAACTACTCAGGAGGAAGCTAGATGAGTTATTTTGGTTGTCACAGAAATCATTGTTTTGTGTTTCAAAAAGTTACATCTATGGATTTTTTCAGGAACATTTCCTTCTGTTTTTCCATTTGCATAACTTGATGATTTATTTAAGATCTCATATGTAGGATTATTTCAATTTCAATTTTAAGACACGTGTAAAACCAATCAGGTAATCTGCAATACATTTGGTCTAATTTATATGGCAGTAAAACAGCAAGACTAGAAGCAAAGGTGAGACAGGGAAAGGTACAGAACTAAATACAATTTGTGAGGCAATTTATATGCTATCATCATTATATCATTATAATATCACAGGATCAATTAGGTTAGAAAAGATCTCTGAGATCAAGTCTAACCTATGACCCAACACCACCTTGTTGACCAGACCCTGGCACTGAGTGCCACACCCAGTCTTTCCTTAAACACCTCCAGGACAGTGACCCCACCTCTTCCCTGAACAGCCCATTCCAATGTTTAATCACCCTTTCTGTGAAGAAATTCCTCCTGATGTCCCAGCTAAACCTCCCCGGGTGTAGCTTGAGACTACGGGAAGTCTCAATGTACAAATGCTTGTGGAAACATCTTGGCTTATACTGCGTCTTATACTCTGGGGTGTGTCAGTTCATGGCTTGAGATACTGAAAATGTCCAAGTATCAGACAAAGCATTTTGTCTGCATCTGGCACCTTTTAAATACATTTGCGTTACAGAGACTACATGGCAATACTCCTTCCTCTTGGACTTTTTAAGTTTGCATTGCTATACAAAGCATAGCGTCTTGCCATCCCCCAAGCATAGAAAGAAGAGACCAAACTGTAGATACTTCCCCTTCTTTAAGTACTTTAAGGTCTGTGGATGAAAGATGCAACTAATTGTCAGGTCTGAGCATTACTGTAGATCACTTGATTCTTAAAGGGGAGTTTCCTTCTTACTAATTTTGTCTCTGTTCCCTGCTTTTTGCCATGGGATGAAGGTTTGTTTCTGTATCGCGCAGCAGCAGTGTCACAGTGAGCAGAAGAGCGAGGGCTGAGCCAAACCCCGGGAGCTGCAGCCTGAGCTCTCAGGCAGCCCTGGAGTAACCCTCTGGAGCGGTGCCTGTGCGCTGCTCCGGGAGGGAAGTGCTGCTGGAATAGGGGCTGCCTGCCTTTGGAGCCTGTGCAAGATACATCAGCCTCTCTCTGCTCCCTGACACACTGCAGTTTGCCACCACAAAGCACAGGATAGCCTCGATCTTTTGGGAAATCAGAGGGACCAGGTAAGAGATTTTCACCTGTAAGTGTTGAATTTAAGTCACAAAGCAGGTTTACTTTGGCTGTTCTTTGATTCTCTCAGCTTTTTTTCCCTGTGTACTAAGAATGACCAAAAATGAAAGATGAAAGTGGGCAACAAAATCACAGCCCCTTAATGCAAACTAGTTTGATGGGATTCAAAAAGCCATGAAGTTTCTAAAATAAGTATAATGATTTACATTCTCTTTTTGGTGAAATTGTTAACTAGACTTCATACAACTGCCACAGGATTTGCAATAGTAATTATGCTAAAAAAATGTTGCACTCAAATACTTAAAACTTGATCACACAATTCTATGGAAAATTGTATTAAGCAAGATTTATACATGGATGAATTTTTTTATTTTCCATACATCTTTATTAACATAAAGAATATTTTAAAAGTATTTCAGCAAGGTCATCTATTTGCTCTTATTTAAAAAAAAGTTACCCAAAATATTCTTACCAAGAATACCTAATTAAAATTCTTAATTTCTGTACCTAATTAAATTCTTACAAAGCATACGCATTTCCTGAACACTGTAGCCACTGGATCTTTTACAATCTTATTCTGATTGTAAATCAATCAATTATCAACTTTTTTGTCCCTGATTTAGGTACATAAAGTGCCTTTCTAAGTAATTTAGAGCTGAATTACAGTCTATATTCCCAATTCTTACAGCTCTACTCTTAAACTCTGAAATTATTTTCTTTTTAAAACAGTTGTTTATGATGATGAATCTCAGGAATACACGAAGTATTTCAGCAGCAGTCTCATCACAGCTGGACACAGTGACACTGATACACTCTCCTTACTGCTATTAAAGAATTTCTGGTTTATTTAATGCGCATAAATCATCTAACCCTTAGTTAAATATGTTTCTGTAAGTAGTTGTAAGAACTTTAAGTAAATTGCATGCATTTGTCCATTCTACGGGGAGTTGCTTGTTACTGGGATCTTATTGGCCTGATTTTGATTTCATGTGCATGCTCTTTTAAACACAATACTGAATCTGTCCTTATCACGTGAGTAAACGTTGCAAACTTTGTAATTTAAAATCCATATAGATGACCAGGAATTAAAGATAATATCTTGCAAAGCATTTATCGTATATTTATTAGTAGAATCATTTAGATTAGAAAAGACCTTTAAGATCATCAAGCTCAACTGTTAACCCAACACTGCCAAGTCTACCACTAAACCATGTCCCTGAGTGACACATCTACAGATCTGAAATAGGAATGCCCTTTTCGTGTCACGGGTTAGAGAAAACTCAGGTTAGTGGAATGGTTAGAGAAGGCAGCATCTTAGCACAGAAAAGAAAGGATCACTCTGTTATAATCATTACAGAACACATACAATTCTTTTTTTTGATGTTCACAGAAAAAGAAAATTCCTCCTGTACTTCCAACTTCATATTTATATTCCTCTGCTTTCTAATCTCTGCAAATGAATGCAGTGAGCACTCATACTGTGCCTTAATGCATCTTACCTCAGATTAATCGAAATGAATTCCAAAATGGCCAAAAGGTTTGCACTGTAACTAAGTTAACAGAAGCTTCCATGCCAGCAACAAAGGACAACAGGTCTGTTCTCTGCACAAGGAAACAAAACCCCTCAGGACATTAAAACGTGCTTGTACAAAACTGCCTTACAAAAAATGCTCATAAGCATAGGAGGGGAGAATGGGTGGCAAAATAGTGCGCAGATTACATACAAAAATAAAGCAGATTGAGGAAAGTAAACACTATTTTTTCCATATACAATGTATTCTAAATAGTTCTGACAAATTCTACAGCCTGTACTGGTACACAGCACAGGTAATGGAACACAAAGCAGTAACAAGAAAAAAAATGAGTCACCTAACTCTAACAACACAGTACCAGCTATCTTTCAACACACCAGACTAATCATTGCAACTTTTAAACACTGTCAGATTCCTAAGGCTCCTCTGCATGCTGTTACACTGAATGATAACTACTACTTCTCTCCCCAACCACACATTTAGAATGCCACAGTGCTATAGATAACCAAACCAGATCCCCCAGGTTAATTTTGGTGGGTTCTGTCCCCACCATCAATTAGGTTTCTTTTTATACCCAAGTCCTGTGTGTAACCCCCATTCAATCAGCTAAATGCTAACGTTTTAAACAGCCAGGGCTCACAGTAAACACACAGCTTATCTCAGGTTTGTTGTAATTTATTTCTGAGTTATTCTCAAGCAATGTTACAAAACATTTTAATGTCTTGATAAGAAAATAAAATTTAAATAAAAATGCATTCAACAATACATCATCATAATAACATTAAAACTTTTACAATCCTAACAGAACTAATTACTGAATAACATCACTTTTCTAGACTAATCAAAATGAAGGCAACTTTTATTATTAATCATCCTACTTGTACCTAATTAAATTCTAGAACATCTACTGCACTTTAAAACATTATAAAATGAGAAATCAAATCTTAATAGTCACAAGTATTCAATGGCCTTTTGGGTTTTTTCTCAATATTCCAGTACCAAAGCAAAAAAAAAAGAAGAAAAAAAAAGTGCATATTAAAAACCCCCAACATTGCAAGAGTATACAACTCAATTTTTCATAAATTTGACTTTGAAAACAACAGAAAATGGCTCCAAGGAAGAGGGTTTGCCACAGGGTTAATTCATATACAACAAAACCTAAATCTGACACTCAACCACATTCAACTTTCTTTAATGGCAGCTTTTGATTAATGGCAATTAATCTTTACCTTTACCTTGGCAAAACACATTTATTGGCATTGCTGTATTCTCCCTCAATTTTAACTGTTGGCAAATAAAAGTCCTGTTGAACACATCAAATGTGTAAAAAAGGAAAAGGCAAAACCACCTGAGGTGATTAAATGATTGTGATACTGCAGATCCTAGTACTGAATCCCAGATATTCTAAAGTATCTTCGTATTAAACCAAATAGTCATTCTAACAAGTTACATTCATTCCAAAGAAATCTCAATCCTGCCTTGCCACCTTGCTTCTATTACAGAAAGCCTTTCCACAACAGTATAATAAATGTGTGGTAATTTCAACAGCTTACTGTTTCAAGCATTGTGGATTTCTATTCTAAGTTACATTCCTAATTAATTTGGCCAAGTCATGATTGGAAAAACAAAACAAAAACTAAAAAAACACCCAGCAAAACAACAAAAGACCCACAGAAAATGCTTTAAAAATAAAAGTACCACATATAACTTTTAATAAAAATAATATTCCAAGGAGTACCATTGTATTTAATACTGACGAAGCAAAGTTGCCACAGTAATACCTTTGCTTCTTCCTGGTTATATACATATACTTTTTCTCAGCATAACCCTAACTTCTCAGATGAAGTGAGCAAAAATTAATCTTACTGAAGTCAGGAATGCCAGTTTAAAATTGTGTTAAGTGGCAAATATGAATCCACGAAACTAAAGATACAAAAATATTCACTGAAGCATTGCTTAAAGACAAAACAAGTTGATCATTCAACTGATCATAACAAGCAGATACTACAAAGTATCTAAAAATAATCTGGGATAGTCCAGATATCTAAAGTGCTTTGAGTGATTATAATAGAGATTATTTATTAGATTTGTAGTCAAAAGTTGAGCTGGACATAGTTATTACTTTTTATAAAAACAAGACATTAAATCATACATGGGATGATGTTAATTGATCAGTACTTAACCACAATCTGTTCACATTTAAATTTTTCTATCTGTAGCCAAACCTATTTAACAAGAATGTTACTACCCTGCATTTCTTTTTAGATTAAGAAAAAATACATACCTTAAAAAATGCTAAAGAAAATAGATAGTGGTCTAATGTCACTCCATGTATTACTCACCCCAAATGTAAACAAGAGGTACAACGTAAGTTCCCTGATTTCTTCTTTAGTACTTAATAACATAACTAACACTGGTATCTGCTGTCCAGATTATTCGCAGCATACTGCATGGTTCTATAGAACTTCAGCTGTAGATAAATCAAGTCCTGACAACACCTAATACAAGGAAAAAATAAGTCAAATGTATCGAGTGTGAAGCTTCAGATCTTTTCCACATCGTAAGATCCTGGGATTTCTATTTCGAGATCCGTATCAGCAGGGCAGGCACTCAAGGTAAACTCATGCAAGTTTGCAGTGTATGTACTGAGATGGAATCCAACCAACAAATGCAGTGTGGATTTTCTTCCATGAAAAAGCTTATTTGTTTAGAAAGTTCTTTCCAATAAGACAACAATGGCAAAACAACATTTAGATTTATTCACACCTGTTACTTCAAGAACCTGGAACTTCAAGTTCTTCAGCAAAATGAGAATAAACCTTAAAGACCAGATTTCCAAGAAGGTATTTTTCTATTAAATATTAAATAGATTGTCAACACAACTAGCATTCATGTTCATTCTTAAATACTTTGCAAAAATGCATATAATGAATTAAAAAAAGAAAAGAAACAAAAAACCAAAACACTCCAGAACATTTCCAGTTTCTTTTTTCATCCAAGTGGGCCAGTTTGTTTTGGTTAGGAAACTTTTCCAACAATCGGATTTTCTCTGCAAAAAACCAAAATATTATATGTAAATATTTTTAAGGTTAACATTTGCTTTCTTGTTCTCATCATACAATTTTAATTTATCAAGCAAAAAAACCCCATTTCTACCATTAATTGTGAAATTTCGTGCTTTGCAAAGACCTAATTTACTTTCACATGGGACTTCTAAATCACAGTCAATTTTTCTAAACAATTTGGATCAAACACTAGCCCAGGCAAACCAAATCAGGCTTTAAAGCTTTTCTTTTTTTCCTGCTGAATCAATCCTTATCGATGCAAAGAAGAATCTGAAAACTTGCTACTGGTGTTCCATAGGCATCAGCCAGGACTGAAGAGAATTAAAGAACATGCTCTGGAACAACAACAATGTACTCCAAAGAACAGGGGTTTTTTACCCTCACAAGAAATAGTATTTATCATTGAGTATGGCAAGTGAAATACAAACAGTAAATACACTGCCTGAAAGATGGGTTTCAGCAGTAAAATTTTGACAGTTTCATATAACTTGATACTTCAATTATTCAACCAAAATTTTGGGGAAAAAAAATAATAGAATTAGGAGGTAGGCATACTATTACGGAAAAATTTTGTGTGCACTTCAAATGTTAAGCTGCAAGAAAACAAGAGTCACTGCACCTATTTACAGGTGTCTCAACAGGAACAAATGAATCCTGTACCAGAAGAACTTGAAACTTCAACAGCTGGTAAAAAGCTGCACTACTGCAAATGATGTATCTTATTCTCTTCATGTCTGTGTTGTCTAACTATACCTTTACCTTCATTATCTGTACCCCAACAAGCCTGGCCTTGTTCCATGACCAATTTTTTTCAAAATACACATTTATCAGTGTCAAAATTACATAGGATACTTACTCACTACCATATTTGGCACTAGATGATCTCTTCTTCTGGTATTTTTCATGTGATTCATTCAGCTTTTCTACTATATCTATTATCTGCTGAAGTGTGTGAAAAGTTGCTACAGAATCTTCAATTGTGAAGTTAGAATAATCATCTGGTTCTTTCCGAGGACCTTGATACACTGCTATACTTCCACAAGCCTCTACAAAAACAACCACAATCATCCCATTTAGAATTTCAACAATTAAAGAACAAATCTAACTCTTACACAAATGGTAACTCCAAAATTCTGCAATGGAAAGTTACTCTGGTTTACACATAAAATGGATTAAGATAAAAGCAGGAGACAGTGTCAACTAAATGTATTTACAATTCTGTAGCTTATTCTCTGCTAGTTGTGTTCAGCATCTTGAGCATCCAGCTCTCTCCTCTTCACACGAAGAGAAGTTCAGTGCTTTCTTGCAGCAAAACCATGTCCAACAGAATTCAGCACATAGTCAGGAAAGGGACAGCAAAGGCAGAAAAGCAATCAGCTATAGTTGCAGTCTCTCTGTTTAAACTATTAAAGATATTACATATATGGAAATTCAATTAGAACAATGCCTGATATCTACTGTAAAGAAATGCCTGAAGAAATCAGACACCCAGGCACTGAGAAGATAAAAATTCAATCTCTTTCTCTACTTTCTATTATTTTCAAGTGAATTGTTAAATTCAGTTAATGGTTCAAAACGATGTTGTTGGCCTAGAGAATTAGAACTGAGTATCAGTGTAATTCTTCTTAATTATCATTTGAGTACCTTCCAACTTTTGTAGTTTAGACCTGTTGATAGTGAAAAGTGAGTAAATTCTTTCTGTCTCTCTGTCCCCATCAATCTCAATTTGAGTATCAGCAGGAACATCTCTAAAAGGTGAACAGAGACAGGTAATCAATATCAGTAATTCTTGAAAGCAAGTAAAAACTGTTTCTTTTTCAATATACATAGCCTTTTAATATGTTTATCACTCACAGACAGCTTCACATAACTTAGTTTGTAATTTACACAACCTACCCAGTTAAGGATGTATTTATTTTTTGAAATAAATCACAGCATTTGTTTGTTTTCAGAAATCAGCAGCTTCTAAAAAGACATTAAAGCATTGTAAGATGTTATTAATTTTTCTGACATACCTACAAAACCCAAATGATTTATCAGAATCTACATCTGAGATTATTTAGCTGACTTTCTTAGTGCACTGCTTTAACAGATGTGAAGTTCAAATAAAAAAGTGATTGTATAAAGCAAGACAAAGTCATTAAGGAGAGAGGAATTCCAGGCTGAACTTTCTGCAGCCAAGTATTTTCATTATTTTATACAGATGATCTAGGTGTGTCACATTTCCTGCATTCAGCCTGGCATCTGAATTAAATTTTTGCATGAGAAGATCTCAGCCATTGGATATTTGTGATTTCCATGCTGAACTGCTTACCTCCACGGGGTGGCAGACAAAGTAACACACTCAGTGAAATCCAGTACTTTGTGCCTTATCACTGTGGCACATTTGTGTGGCATCACTTGCTAAATGAGATAGGGAAAGCCTTGCTTCCCGTTTTCAGCTGCAGAGTGACTCACACGTTCCCAGGAACCCTGCCCATTTCCAGCTGGGAAGGGACTTACGCGGTGCAGCGAGCGCAGCCCTCCGTGTTCTCCATGGTGGCCTTGCAGCAGAGCCAGTTCCCGTTCAGGAAAGCAGAGGGGTGGTAAAAGCTCAGCCTCTTCTGGTTGCACCTCGTTACCCGGCAAAGAGCCTCTATCCACTCACTGGCTTCTACACAGTTATTTGCTTGGATATAGAGTGGCTTTTCTCCATGGAGTACTTGAAACATCTGTGGAAGAAACACATTACTCTGCTGAGTAAAAAAATCCAGTTACTGAGCAACTTCAAATATGTCAAGATAGATTTCAGTGCTCAGGCAATTCAACGAAGTCAAATTAAGACAGAAAGTGAAATGAAAGAATGGCAGACTTTTCACCTCTTTCAACGACACAGAGGAGAAAAGACCCACCAGAACAGCTCCCTGTGTTCTGTCTACACCACTTCCTCATCTAAGAAAGAATCCTTATAAATTAGAACAGGATGCATCTTCTGTCATCTTCATCCACATATCTTTAAGTGTGACCCCAGATTCCATGAAGCACGACCTTCATGCTTCATATCCTGACAGCAACAGAAGATTCCCAGAAGTCTCTCCTTTAGCCATCCTCGGCCTTAGTGACAGCTGTTCTTTCATCACTGCCTCAGACGTGTGGACTGACACAAGAACAGAAATAACCAATGTGTTCAAGGGCAGAATGAGGCCGTGAGCACAGACAACTGTCTCAGCTGATTAAGGGACTGTAGGAAGTTCTCATCAAAAGGAATAAATAAATGTTTGGTAATAATACATTTCTAGTAGTACATAATATAATTTCAAGTGCTTTGTAATAACGCCGTGTAGTTATAACCTTCATTCCAGAAATCTGGCGAGGGGGGCAAAGTTGAAATTGGTCAGGGAGGTTGGTGCAGATATCCAAATTTCCAGGTTAATTTCCATGCTCAGAGTACTTGGAGATACTGCATAGAGCTTTTTATTCCTGATCCATAAAAGACTTTTTGCTGAAGTGTTTAGTAATGGGGTTTCATCAACTCTGTAAGCTAATTACATTCTTTTATTTAAAGAACACATCAAGAATTACATATAAACTATCTTTTGACCCACATTTTTCTTGTTGAAGGAGCTCTCATCAAGTTTCTCCACTGCAAGGATGTTTTTGATTGGAATAGTGAAAATTGGTTCTTTATCTGTAAGAAATTGTAAACAGAGGAGTGAAGCAATCTTTAAGAACTGTTTTATGATCTCAGGGCACTGACATTGCAGTTCATGCTCTCAAAATATGCATTTTTATTATTGAAAAAATAGGCATGAATCAGACAGAAGCCTCTATTAATCAAGGCTAAAGTAACTGAAGTACATCAGAGGTATTTTAGGTAAAGAAAAAAATTACACACTTTTAAAAGCGCAAAAAAATATACAAACACTTAGAAAATACTGAAAATCAAAAATAAATGTAAAATAAACATTATTTACCTTGCTGTTTGTGGTATGTGAATTCTCTGGTTGTTAGACAGAACCACCGCTTCTTGAAATTCTTCTTGCCAATCCGAGTCCTTCCCTGAGCTCTTTTGTACATTTCTCTGTAAAGACAATCAAATGAAATGCAACCATTAGTCTTCTGAAGAGCTTTCAAAAGCATTTGTTGAGATAAGACATTATTGTTCATCATGCAGCCACATAAAGATCTACTTCACTGTACATTAAAAGAAAATAAATCTACTACTCGTTCAAATAGATCTTCAAGATTACCTCTCAATATGGTGATCATGTACAGGACTCCAAAAATGAGAAAGGAGTTTGAAAAACACACAGTCCAGACTGGTGCTTGTGGCAGTAAATTTGGAGGGGATACTCAACTTATTCAGATCCAGAATTCCAAATTTTTGCAAAAGGGTATAAGGTGTATCCAGCTACAAGATTCTCTTTCCTTTCACTTTCTGCACGTGATTGTGCTTGGCCTTATCTGGATCAGAAACTGAACATCAATGCAATGACACTGAACATGGCTCAACAGCAAGGGCAGACAAACTGCATCCAGTACACTTTAAGTGTACTCACTGCTAATTATTTCCTTTGTTTTGAACAACAGCCATCAATTTAGTACTATAAGAGTGCTGAGTCCACTACAATTTTCTCCTTCATTTCTGTTCAGCATCTTAATAAGAGACATGTTTCTTCCTTGTTTGAAATCTGGATTCCTGTTTCACAGAAAAGCCTTTTCTTCTTATAAACCTGCTTCTCAAAAAAATTAAAATATTTTTTCCCCATGAATGTTGTTCAAATCATCACCTATTCTTGATCAACATCATGAAAAAGACAGTCCATTTCTTAGGAAGAGTGACTTTCACCTCAGTTATTTAACAGTATTCTATCAATAAATGTTAAATATTTCAATTACAGGGTAGTTTTTTATCTAACTTTAAAAGCAGAACATTTAGCTGGCTGGGCTTATACAGCACATAGAATAATTCTAAATTAATAATGTTCTTTTAAAATACACTTTCACAACCCTCAAAAACAATCACAGAACACACACAGAACTGTGACAGTAAAGCAGTCAGTCTTCGATAGGTATTCAGCTGCCTTTAATTACTTTTTAAAGTATTTTAAAAAGTATTTAAAGTATTAAAAGTTGCAGCTGTTCTTTTAAACTAATTCTGCCACCTAAAAATTATCTAAATTACAAATTCAATTTCTAAAGTATATCAGACATTTTAATAAGCATTAATCTGAGTCTGGCATTAAAGAAAAAACACTGAAGTCAATTCTGTTATGCACAATATAAATTCAAGATGTATTCACCCTTCTTTTAGATGCACTGGCTCGCTCACGCCACTGGGCTCTTTGCTCTCGGTAGAGGAAACATCATCTAGGAACTTAAGGAAAAAAACCACAGGGAATATAAATATACACTATTTAGAAACACAAAAAACCCAAAAGCTATTATGAAAACATAAATGTTCTGTTCCTTGAACAGAACAGTTCTTTTATGCAACATCTGAACACATATTGCAAGGCCTTGGAACAATGTAATGAGGGATGCCCAGGAGCCACACAAGCTTTCTTTAATGAGTTCTTAAAGAGCAACATCCAATCGAGTCTCTTTCAAAAAATGTGTACTTTATTTTTTAAACTAAATTACCTTAGTTCACTATGTATAACTCTTGTCTATTTGACTGTATTGATTTTGCTACATTGTTTTTTTGTTNAAACTGAACAAAACCACCACCTTCTAATAATGAAGACTGATGAGATACACCGACAATAAAAAATACAGTTGAAAGGTACCTTTTTAACAGATTCAGTAAATTTTTCTTCTTGAAATGTTTTGAAAAATTCACACATAAATGTCTCCTTGAAACTTGACTGAAAGGAAAAGTATATTGATATAAATGAACTTTCATATGAACTTTCAATAAACAGAATGTTCATCATGTCTATGAAATGAGAAAGAATTTTAATAGCCTTACAAGTTTGCTTTTGGTCAAACTTCCCCAGCTCCCCAGGGTCTGGATGGCTTTTGATATAAGAGTTAATGTTCTAGAAGTCTGTGCGTCCTAAAACAATGAAAAAAAATTCAGAAGTCATATTTTTTCACAGTTCCAGGAAAAACTGATTTAAAAATTAAAATGTTAAAAAAGTTATTATATTACACAATGTAGTAAATCTGGTACATCTTCAATCCTTTTCTTTCCCCCAAAGAAAAAATTGCATATGAAATATATAGTTTATTAGCTACTGCACAGTGTTTAATATTTTAGGCATTACCACTAGGATTTAATAGTAGTTACCTATAAAACACCTGAAACCCTTGAATCCTGTAATCATTACTACACATTTAACAAACTTCTGAGCAATAAACATAACGAACTACTGCTGGACAAATGGTATAAATTTTCGTAACACAAAGTGAACTTTAAAACTTTGTCTTTAAGGCTTTTACTTAATTCATTTACTACCTCACTGCTTGCATTTTAGCACATGATTATAAACACAGCCTTCAAAAGTGGCCTCGCTGTTCCCTTTAAGATGTTTGACCCTCAAGTGTTAAAATCCTGTAATTTTTTTTACTCAAAAAACTGGATAATGTCAAAGGAATGAATTTGAGCAAGTGTATTTTTTTTCTTTTGGAAGGCACAACATACCTAAGTAGATAAAATAAGCTAATAATGGTAACTTCTGGAGCAGCAGATTTCATACATTTTCTGTTTTTAATGTGAAAAATAATACAGGGTTTTTAATCTCCATATTCCTGTCTTTGAAATTTTTTTGTAATGTGTATCTGCTTGACAACTGAAAATGGAAAATTTGTCAACCCACTGCAACTAGTGGAGTCTAGAATAAACACACCAATTACTGCATAACTCCACAACCTCTCCTTAAGACACAAATGGCAATAAATGTAAAAGTGATATCTGGATGTTTAATTTCCTTGGTGGAAAGAACCAAGGCAATTTAGGCCTATACCTTAAAGGACCCTCAGTCATGTTGCTATTTTACCCAAGAAGCACATTCCCAAAAAAGGCACAGCATCTTTAATACTGAAAGCTCTTCCACATCACTTGAGAACAACCCATAAAGACTGAAATATCTGATGCCTAAAGAATCGCAAATCTCTAATTTCCTTTGGAAACTGAACCTAGAGACATTTAGTCATCTCATTCCCCAGTTACATACCCACTGAATGTAACCTATGCCTTCCCACACCAACACATCTGCAGGTATGAACAAAACAGAACAAAGCTTCACAAGACTTACTGGATGGTGAGGTCGTAAATGAAAAGTATGAGGTGAGACTACGGCTACAGCAAAGAAACGAAGAAACACAAAGCTGCTCACTGCAGAATACTGTACATGAGGGTCATCTGCAGAGAAAAACCATGAAATGTAACATGCACTGAACTTAACAGGAAATCATGAAGACAGTTAACATAAAAATCCTTAAGAAGATAACATCAGAGGAGACATTTACAGTTTAAAATAGAATAGAAAAATCAATGAAGTGCATGAAATGAGAAAGGTGGTCATGGTAAGAAATGTTCTACTTCTAGTGGCGTGTTTATTGCTTATTTCTCTGAAAAGAAGTTCTATTCCCATACAACTGGCTCATCAGCTCCACTGGGAGGAATGATGAGATGATTGCAAGCATTTACATACACAGTTGATTAGGTTTGGCTGGATGCTGCACCCAGAGATAAAACACTGCAGCAGCTGCCTCTAAACACTGGGGCTATTGGATTTATTCACCTGGAAAGCTACTCACTGATAATTCAAACACATTAATGCTGCACGACAAATACAGTCAACACATAGGAACAAATACAATTGAAATTCTGAGTTGCACCATAAATCCACACTGTTATATAATTTTGATTATGTAAATGAGGATTTTCTCATTTAATATTCTGGGTATATTTACACTTTTATACTGGGAAATGCAGTGAGATCACATTCTTACTCTAATGACCACTTCAATCTGATCTGGTAAGTCAGCTTTTCTGAAAGGACTGTCTAAACTAGAGCAATTCAGGGCTCAGTTTCAGTGACAAAAATGAATCAGAGAAATGTTCTGCATTATGAGAAGCATATTCTTCACCTGTAGCTTATTACAGGACATTTCAGATTTTAATTGACTGCAGTATGAGTATTTCAGATCCACTACATTATTCCTATATTAAAACCATTCTGAAAGAATAAGGCTGTTCTAATATTGGTCATATTTACAAACCCATTAAACATTTTTTATTATCCACCCTCCTCAAAACTACCCATATCCAGTTCAACTATAGTAGTACTAAAGCTAACTTCACAGAAGTTATGAATGTGCTGGTCATAGTTAACAGAGTGGCAGTTCATGTAAAGATGCAAATGCCAAATTTATTTTCAGGTTCACATCTTGCTTCTTTAGAAGCAATAAACAGAACAGCTCTTAAAAATTTTAACTACCTTTCCAATAAATCACTTCCTGTATTACTTGTGCTTTTCTTCTATTATCTTGTATTTTTTTTTGATGACTTTTCATTTGCTGCTGTCTTGCAGTTTCTGATTTGCTACATTTTTGTATCAGAAAAAAAAAAAAAAAAAAAGCCTCTTGATTGACCACAAAGTTTCAGTACAACTTACAGACTGACAGAAAAACAAATGCCTGACTGTCAATGTTCAGGACACAGCTTTGGATAAGACAAGAATTTTAACACTCGCCATAAGGTAACTGCAGAAGTTTTCAGTATGAACACTACTTTTAGAAGTTTTTAGAGAATACTTACTTGGAAATCTTTTGGCAGCCAGATGCCTCAAAGAATAAAAGACATCACACATTAGGGTAGGACAACTTATACTCGAGCGCACTATTTCACGGAACACTTTGTCCACGTAATAGCGGAGATTTTCCTGCAATTATGAAAAAAGGTATTTTTTTCAGACCATGAACATTCACATTTGTCATTTTTTTTTACCTGAGCACAAACATAATACCATCTGACTATTCGATTCTGAATTTTAGTACAGTGCTTATTTCAAAAGCCTCATAATACTTATCTAGCATTACTACTGTTCAAAGATAGTTTAATGATATTTACTTGAAGTATATAAGCACTGCCTAGCAATATAAACTACCTATCAATAGCTGGTTTTGACAAGGAAGGAGCATTTCCCATGTATATCAAGTGAACGTTAACTTTATTGCAGCAACTCCTGCCTTAAACATCAGGAGTCTCTGGTAAGAGGGAAGCAGCCAGCACAACGTCAATGAAAAATGCTAGAGCAGTTCTAGTTAGGTACATAATCATCTAGATGCTGAGTACAGAACATCAGGAATCAGAACACCCAAAGAACTGAGAAGAACAACAGTCATCTATAGCCTCTCCTCTCTGTCCCATTTTCCATTGGGCTTTTCCATTGCTGTGTTCATAAACAGGGATAAGAAAATACAGCAGCTTCTTGTTTACTCTGAAATCAGAGTTATATTGCTACTGTGAGTTACTCATTTTCCATTACAAAGACCTGCTTTTAAAAATGCTTTTCTTTCAGATTTTGAGATCAGTTGGGAAACTCACCATATTAATTTCCACGTTATCCCCTTCTCTTAATTTGATAGGATCTATTTCACAGGGTTTAGGAGACTCACATATCTGAAACAAACAAACACAACTATAGGAGTTCAATTTTTCAGACAGAAAGTATTGAAACGTACCCATTTAAAACAAGATTCTTAGATTTAGGAATAAAATTCTAAATAGGTTCTAACCATCCATAACAACATGCAATGATCATCCTCACTTTTGTTTGTGCCTTTTCAAATGGATTGATTACATAAAGCATCACATGGGCAAATTCTGCAATGTGTTGGAGTCTGGAATGACTGTCATTGACTGTTTATTTTGAAGCATCTGGAATGTAAATAACAAAAAGCAGCTCCTCCCACTAAACTTAACCAATTATTGCTCAATTAAATTTTCCTCTAGAATTCCCCTACCTGAGTGATTCCTACCACAGAGCTGAAACAAGAATGCCTGTCCAACAGACAAGGATACCCCAGGGGGCTGAGTGTCCCCAAAGTTTCAGTAGGATAACCTACCTCATCAATAACAGGTTTCAAAGTAACCTTTAGGTAGTGCTTCCCCACTATTTTCATCATTTCATCTACACATCGAGTTGCTAATGAGTTGCCTCTGAAGATTGTGTTTGCTTCTCTGCAAAAAAAGAAATTATTTTATTTGAACAGGGAAAAAATAACAAGTTCAGTTACAAAATTCAATTTATACTCTATCTTGCTATTAAATAATTATTTAAAAATATTTTTCATATATTTCAATCAGGAATTCCAGAACCTATACAGCAAGCTTGCCACGGCACTCAGTAACAGAAAGAGAATAAACAAGAATATTATTACAGCAATTACCAAACCCAGAAACATAAATAAAACCATAAAAAGAAAACTAAGAAATTTTAGACAATTAAAATTATAGTGCAGTATGGAACATGAGAAAGAATAACTGGAGAAAATTCCAAAATTATGAAAATTGTACCTCAGCAATATACAATTTCTCCTGTAGTAGTCATGGTGAAAAAAAAATGTTGGAGCTACAGCACACTGCTACACTACACCAATAAACCCAGACACTTAAACCAAAACATATTTAATCCAAGGTTACCTTTGTATTCATTATAGCTGTTGAAGAAAACTGACAGCCAGCTGTGCAAAGTGTATCTTTCTAATCTGAGAGATTTAGTTTAAGTTCTCTTTGTTACAGTTCAATTACAATGGAATGTGTGTACTAAAATGCAGTTTAGAAAATTATTTTCTATGAGTCACCTCTTTTTACACAGTTAAGCTGTCTCACATTATTTAAATCAAGACTAAGTGCTTTGAAATGAACTGTCCTGTGGTGACAAAATCCCTCCCACACCTCCACTGGACATGACCTGGCACCTCAGTGGCTATTGCTCACACCTGCTTTATTTCTCTCCTAACCACAGAGCTGCAAATTCACAGACCATATGCTGCTACTTGGAAAAACTCCCATGCTTCCTACTTGTAAGGCATGCAGACCACATTCTTAATTACAACGCATCTTTGCAGAAAAAGAGTAGCCTTCATTTAAGCCACATGTTAAAGGAAACAGGATAAGATTTTTAGCAATTTTAAAGATGTTCCATCTATTAAGTTCCATCTTAAGTTTGTAAGTTCTGATCCAATGCTCAGTAAAATCTAAAGAGTGGCCAAATAACATTTAAAATAAAAACTATGTACTCTTAGACAAAGTTTTACCAAACTGCCCAGAACCATTAACTCTAACTCTCAGCTTCAAAGTGATTTTAATGAATGTTTTTGTAAACTAGCACTAAAAGATGAATATATTTAGTCAGTTTTACATAACGAGAGAAAGAAACTGAAGGGCTTCCTTATCAATGTTGTATCATGAAGCCCTGTGAAACTCTAGGATTAATTTTGGAAAGCAGGACATCAACAAACACGGAATACGTACTGGGTGTCCTTCAGATCTAGTTCTGCCACTGCTGCAACAAAGGGAACCAGCTTATGGTGGTGCAGCAACAGTCGAACCAGAGGCAGCACAGCATCGTACTTGTCTCGACACACCTCACTCAGAATGTAGGCAGCAGATGCAGAAATAGGCTGTGAGAAAGCAGAATGCAAAATCTGAGTAAAGTAGTTAAATGTTCTTTGGGTATTTGAAAAAATACAGATCAAATATAATGAGACAATAGACACAGTTTGTTAACAGAAAGTTTCAGTATTTGCTGTATAACATGGCAAGCTTACATTTCAGAGATACTTAATTGAAAATTAATATTATCTACTCTATAATTACATTTAAAAATGGAATTCAGTAGCTACTCATCCTTCTCATTCTCTTTAAAGGGTTAAACTATGGCTTTGTCACAAACCCAAGTTAGAGGCAGGAAGCAACTGTTTTACTATAATGTCATGTATCTTTCCAGGACTTTAAAAACTATAATCAGGGGACATTAAAATCAAGTTCTCACCCTTCTAAAATGTTTGTTGCCACTGTACAGTTGGGAATTTCAACACAAAAACTAAATTATTTAAGTAGGAAAGACAGCTGCTGACTGCTGCTACCTATATACTCAGCTATTCCTGAATTCCAGCAAAGCAGTATTTGATTATGGGCCAGCAAAACTTTAGTCACATCTGCCTCCTATATCTTTCCTCTCCTCTGCCAATATTTCACTGAAATTGATGAAAAGCTGTAAAAGACCTAAGAATATAAAGCCTGGTTACTACAATTTGATCCCTGTCCCGATGTCATGCAAATTGTCTACTACACTTCCCTCTTTTGTCACCACATCCACGTGAGAAATCCAGTCATGCTGATTAACATCCTGGAGAAGGCAGAAGCAATTCAGAAGTAGAATTTGAAATCAATTCTGAAGTAGCTCTTTTTTGTTTCTTATCTGCCCTTCAGTGCCAATAATGGATCAGTGTCCCTTGATCCTCTAAACCTCTAAATCCAAGAAGCCAATAGAGGCCAATGGAAAAATACAATGTTGAAAAGAGCCACCAGTGAAAAGAAAGTATTTCATCTCCTCCAGGCACATAGCACAGTTTATTTCACTGTCTCTACTGGTACTTCTAAAATAAGAAGAAAATCCTGGTACTTTAGAGCAGAAGTAAAAGCGCTAGAAGCTGTTCATCTGGGTGTAACAAAAGTAATTACCACAAAGAAACAAAACCAATTATCTAGGTATGAGTAATTCATATTGTCTCATGACTGCATAATTCATTTTTAGTTTTCACTTTAATGAAATTTTCAACAAAAGTACCTGAACATCTGAAGATTTTAGCAGCAAGTTCCTTAGAGAAGCATAGTATTCAGATGGAAGTACACAGTCTTCAGTGTAACAGATATTTAACCTAAGTGATCCTAAATCATCAGTTTTAGAAGACTTGTTTCCATTTTCTCTTGGTTGAAGTAAGTACCTGTAAGCAACAGGACAATTATAAAATATTAGATTCCTATTTCATTCATTTGACTAATTCCATAATAAAGCAAAGTATCCCATTTAACTATTTCAGTATACATACATTCTATCTGAAAACTGGCAAAAAATTCACAAAAAACCCCCCTTGAGACATAGAAGTAAAAAAATGAGCAGCATTTAATGTATCTTTAACACATAATGGAACTTAAATTTATTTTCTTGTATCTTTCCAAACAGTGAAATAGGATATACTTTTTGTAGGTTAACAAAGAATAGCAGGAATAGTTTGAAATTACACTGGACCATCGTGTTTTACATCTAAGTTATATTTAGGGTATTGGACACTGCAGGTGAAACAGGTAGTGTAAAGAATTTAAATGGTCTTGTCTGAGACCAGAAAAAACACAGTATTATCACTCTTGAGAAACAACATAAAGGAAAAAAGTGGGGTTTTTTCTACTCTTAATACAAAATACATTGAGCGTTTCATTGGCTGTAGTTTCACTGAATTCCAACAGGAGGTGCAGCTCTACAAAAGTGTTAACAGCTTTGAAGTAGTGTCACAGTAGTTTCAACACTCACCCCAACGAACTGAAACCCTATCTCCAAATATTCTTTTACAATCATGTATATTTGAACTTCTACAACCAGGAGATCAGACTTCTTTTTCTCATAATCAGATGCAGTGCCCATGAAGGGATGCTAACATAAAGTAAAACTGATTTACCAGGAGAACCTTTCCTAAACAGGATGACTCTTAAGCTTATTTTCCAAATATTTAGTAGTAGTGATAACTTCTTTGCTGTATTTCAGCTGCATTCAAACACATATTATGCAAATTAGCAATACGATACAAGATTTGTTATTTTTCATCACAGAACTTCTGGTTTTCATAAGCAGATCATCCTTTGACATGAGGGTGTTCAATGCAAGGTATGCCTACAAAGCATATTAGCAGACACACTCAGGACAACTAGACATGAGGTGTTAAGTCAATTCAAAAAGCTACACAAACACAGCACCCTGGCAGTGAGCCCATGCTGATATAACCCTTCTCTCAGCAGGTTGTTACCAGAGGCCTGTTTTTATGTTAATATGGTCATACAGCTGTTGATCAGAGCACTGGCAGAACAAGCCTGTGTCTGCAATACACAGTGCAAAAACCAGAAACTCTAACACAAACACCTACAGGATCACATTCAAACACCAAGAGTCTGAGTTCAACTTTGATACATCCAAGACACTTGGCGCCTGAGGTAGGTACATGGAGCAGAGCCATAATGGTTCCTGGCCAAGACCTGTGTAACATTTAGTTCCTATTTACCCACCTCCTTCCTATGTGTTTTCTGTGTGGATATGAAAGGGCTTCTTCCGTGCTTTTTCCTGTACTGAAAGGTTCACTAAAAGCAGAATATTTTACACACTTGGAGGCACTCAAATCCCTTGCATTCATTCCTTCCTGGTGCTAAGCATTTGGGACAGTAAAGGAGCTAGAGGTGGGCTCCTGCTCCCAAAAGTATCAGAAGGGAGGGTGCTGAGATGTCCCATGCAGAAGTGTTTCTTTCCTGAACTCCCTTCATATCTCACCCTTCCAGCTCCTGTGCCTGCTCCCTAGAAATGATGTTGGATTGTTTCCAGAAGATACTTCTGGAGCCTCCCCAAGGAAGAAAAAAAAGCCATACTTAATGATCAAATAAACTCTTCATCAGTCATTCTGGAAGTCTGACTTAGGAATTTAGTAACAAATGATGCAATTCTGAGAAGCCCCAGGTTTGCTGGGTAGGCTGAAGAGCACACACAGATCACTGAAATCTAGCAATCTGACCAAAGAACAGTTACAGTCCATCTTCCCTTCCTTCCCTCTCCGCACTTCCCCCTCAAACACACCAAGTATCCTGTGACTGTGGGCAGACAGGGGAACAGAAGAGCTAAATGTACCCACTGACAAGGTTAATTCATTGAGCAGGGCAACTCTAGAAACATGTTTTACCTAAATTAGAACAGGAAGACATGGTTTAATGAATAGGTAGAATAAAACATATCCTTTGCAAGGGAAAATGTGCAAGACACAAGCAAATTCACTTCTGAACCACCGTTTCTCACCATGCTTGAAAGGAATCATTTTTTAACACCTTCACGGGAACTTTAATTTCTCCTAGAAAGACGTCTTGTACCAGATTCCCATTATTCCATAGATCAACCCTGAAAATAAGAACATTGCTTAATTTTCTTTTCTCCCAGAGAGAAATAAGCAAGTTTACAATAACTGCCTTACAGCACTAATCCACATGCATGCAGGCAGCAAATGTTAGAAATCTCACTCCGTTCTAAATAAACCAAGAAGAATCAAACAAGTGGCTTATTAACCCATAAAGAACAGATAAAGAAACAAACAGTGAAAGTTAAGACTTGCAGACCTTGGATCAGTAAATAGAAGTGATACTGGCACAATGTATGGGTTCTGCGCAGTCTCCACCCCCAAAACTGTGCACATTTCTTCTCAGGTAATTCAAGTGAACTTTTTAACCAATGTATTTAAATCTCTACCTAGCTGCTAGAACCTGGCACACTGCAATGCCACACCAACACATGCGCTTGTTTTTCCAAGCAGCAGCTCGTACGCTTACAACCTCAAACGGAATCAGGTTCCAGACATGCACCCTGGGTTTGTTCTATTACTTCTTACCTCTCTGACATTTCTGACAGACAGCAGTTGTTAAGAACAAAAAAAAAAAAACAAAAACAAAAGACAACTAGATTTGTTGGGGCATGACTATTTTTCTAAATTATTTGCATCTATAATGAAATATACAGTTCTACTTAATGAATCTAGTTAAAAACGTACATACCAAGTTAGTTCTATAATAGCTATTAAGATTAACTGCTAAATTTTTCTTCTGATGCCTGTTAGGAAACATATGCTAGCCTTGAAGATTGTCTGTCATTCAGCAGATTTGGTGCATGTATGTGCAGGAGCACAATAAAGAAAAGAAACTGAGTACAGGGCTCTCTGCTGTTCTAACTACATGGCATAAATACAGACAGACCTGCTCTGAAGGTAAAGCAGCACAAAAGGGGAACATACTTTGAGTATTTGCATTTGCAAGGAAAAGATGAAACACAAATGTTCCTCTAAAAAGCAAAGTGAAATTGTAAGAACCTCATAAAAAGAGGCTTTTCCCTCTTTTTTATTAAACCAGCCAACTATATTTGAAACTAAAGACTAGGATCAGGTATGCTGGTATCTTTCAGTACAAGTTCTATTACCAATATACTCCCCAAATTAATATAATTTGATAGAAGGTACCTCTTTATTCACAGGCACAGGAAACAAGTTTAGGCTGCTAGATACACTCAACCACTATTTACTTCAAAACAAAAAAACTCATCTTCAGTAAGAAATACAAGTTAAAAAAAAAAAGAGAAATTTTCTATGTCAGAATCATCTTTTCTACAAGTCTGATCAGTAATTCTCTGGAGCTACACTAAGATAAAATAGGTATTTATTGTCTTGATGATAAAATATTATGATTTATTAATGATTCTATGAAATCACTTTCTAATCCACATAATTTACCTGACTTCCAGTTTCTCAATATCTTCTTCTTCCACCTGAAACTGGGACTTTTTGGTGTAACTGCTGGACCTGGTTACCTGCAAGTAAATTCCTCCTATTAACACACTTTTTGTATTATGGATATCAAAAATCAAAGAAAACTCTCCCTCCCTGCCTCTAACATAGGTAAATAGTAACTGTTTCTTCTACAAAGGAAAAGGGTCAGTTGACCAAACAATCTGCTTTTTGCCAGAAAAGCAGGTGAAAAATGGGTCAGGAAGGGTTCATGGTGACACACACACTGAGGGCTAGCTGGTGTCTGAGGGAATTACAGTACAGCTCTACCAGAAAAATAAGCAGTATGACAGGACACTGGCAAAAATTTCTTTTTGTTTTAGCATGAGCCTCATGAAAGCACTGAAGTTAGTTCTGAAACGTTTAAAGAAACAACAAATAAGAAGCCCATTTTCTTAAAGTAAGAAGCCCTAGTTACAACAGAACTGTAACCTCTCATCTACACTTTCCTCTTTTCTTGACTGACTGCATTCTCAATTTAACTCCAATACATCATAAGTCCTAAAGTGGTTTGGATCACATTTTTATCCTAATATCTGACATCCTAAGAAATCACACTCAGTATCTTGAGACACACACCATCCAGTGGAACTGTGCATAGGTATGAAACAATTTCTCATTTAAGTCCCACAGCAGGACCAGGATTCATAAAAACACAGTAAATTATAACACATTTGAGGCACATGCAATAGTAGTACTCCTTCCAACTCTCAGTATAGCATGCTTTAAATGCAAATCTGATTTTCATTACAGACACAAATCAGATGAAAATTTAAACCCATAATTTGTTTATTGTCAGATAACTCACGCAGAATTGAAATCAACTCCTAAATAACAACAAAGTTAACTTTTTAAAAAATAAAATAAACTTTTTTGGGTATAATCACTACATTACTTTATTAAATAAATAAGTTGTTTGGGTTTTTTAGGTCAATCTTCTTGAAAATATTTAAATAGAACTCCACGGGATAGGTTAAAGTTGTCTCAGAACTCCTGATGGCCACAGATGATACATAAAGTGATCCAAGATAGGGAATTACCTTCAAATATGTGCTTGTGAGGAAGTAAGTTTTTCACAAAGCAATTGGAGGGGAATGCTGTTGTCTGGCAGATAGAAATTTAAGTATGCCACTCACATTTGAAAGGCCAGTTAAAGCTCTTCAATTTGCCTGAAGAGAGCTTTCTGCATGAGGTACTGCTATGCAGCTTGCTTAAAAATATCTGAAGGGTTGCAGAAAATAGATAAACAGGCAGAGTAACACACAAAAAGTTACCTCAAAATAAAATGTTTCGTTAAACTGCGGATTGCTTGTTTTCTTCTTTACTTTGGTCTTCTTTTGGTCATTCCTGTTCCAATGTGGTAAAATTTTTACCATAGACAACTTAAACACACAATTATAAAGACATTCTATTGTCAAGAAGGACCCATGCATTTTAGTTAAAACAACTTTTGTTATTTTAGAATGCACTTTGATCAATGAGGAACATCTTAAAATAAAATTAGTTCATCTTCACAATACAGTTTGAACAGCTAAAATTTTAAATGCTGTATCTAGTTAACTATACATCTATCCAGCTCAAAGTTTGTCTTTAATTTCACAAACAGGTAAAACTTACACATATCAATTGAAATACATCAACAATTTCTAATGCATTTAAAATTTATATTTCTTTACCACTGCCTGCAGATAACAAGCACACTTCTCCTTGTCTTGTTCAACTGCCATTTCTGTTTTTCCCACCCTCTTTTGTTGGGGAAATACCCACTACTTCTTTACAGACAGAGGCTTAAACCCAAGACACTGAAGGTTTTCTTTGAAACCAACTGCTCTCAAAGTGTTTAAAGCAACACTTCCATAGTGTTAGATATGAAGCAGCAAAGGGCCAAGCAAAACAACTGCCTCCACTTCCTTGTGGATTTTTTTTAATTTTACAAATTTTATAAAGGAATACAGTTTTATTTATTTATTTAGCAAAGGGCTGTGGTAGTATAAAATAGCTTTCCAAACGAAAGAAATATAAAATGTGTGGGAAAAACAGACAAGGGAGAAGAAAAATTGCCCAAAATATCAACTACCTATTTTCAGGCAGTGGCCATATAAATATTCCAGTCATGGTACATGAGTCACACATGCATAAGATTGGAAAATCTTAACCAGGAATTCCTGTCAGATTTGCACATATATTCCCATACTAACAGGGTAAATATTCTGTGGGACCAACATTCTCCCACTTCCATCCGTATCACAGGACTCAAACAGAAAATGTATGTCAATTTACCTCCTCTGCCATTCGGCCCCATGATTCCTAAGTGGAATGGGTGAGCACCCTGAGTCCTCTTAGGAAAAACCCAAACAAACAAACAAACAANACCCAAGCCAAACCTAAAAATGTTATCATTTATTACCAAGGAGGAAAAATGCCCCAGGCAGAGCTTACTCAGGGACAATCCTTCCAAATTCTTTAAGCCAAGCATGACATCCTGGTACTGTACTAAGCTCACAAAGGCAATTCCTCAGCACCAGAGAAAGAAGAGGGCCTGATGTGGCAAAAAAGAAGCAACTGAAACTTATCCTCCTTATTGGGCAGAGACTTGCACATAGTGAATGTGCGGGATGTGGGATTTTTCTTAACTGAAAAAACCCAACAGTTATTGATGATTACTGACTGAAAACAGGGAGACATTTGAACTGTGGGGTTTTAAATGTAGCATCCTGAAGATGTTCCAGAACCTCTACTCTCTCGTCTCCTCCCAATTACTACACATTTGCTGCAAAGAAACCCACACATTAAGAAAAACAGAGGAGAGAGGAACGTGAGTGAGCAATTGACTGTATCATGACATACAGAAATTTCACATGAATTAACAGGAAGTACAGTGCAGAAATCAAGAGTCCAGTACAAAACATAAGAAAGAACTGAGTCACAAGTGGTTCTTGACAAGTGCAGACAATTCAGACAGCCCAAACACCATCCCAGGCTTGAGAGTATGGCAGGGCAGGGGAGAGAACGGTATCCAGGGAGATGTGACGTACACATGAAAGCACTGGAAGATTTTTCTGTGTTTTAAAGATTTTGCTTAAAACCTATGACTTTCTTTTCCAATTTAACATCACAGCATTTTTAGATTTATTCATTTTATACTAAAATGTTACCTGGAAGGCCCCACAAGAGAAACTGTTGCATAAGGATCACAATTCTGTCCGTTTATAAGAGGCAACCCATGGCACTCCTTTATGCTACAGGGAAAAGGCAAACAATAGATCAGTGAAGCAATTATTTGGCTTAAAAAAATAAAACCTAAGCAATGCTTTCTTTTTGAAAACTTTTTTTTATGTCCTGCTGTATTACACACAGATAGAGCTATAAACTGATCCAACATAATGTATGTACCTGAAGCAGATCTCTAGATGGTAACAGAAAATAATACTCAAGTGTACAGTCAGACTTACGGGGCTCTGTGAGAATGAAACTCTTGGAATTGATTTGATAAAGGCATTCCAGTATCACACATGAATGACAAAATCCTAAGTAAAATGAACTACTATGTTAGGAGAAATGGCAGATTTCCTTAACTTTTAAATTTGATTTCTCAAGGCCTACAAAAAGTTATCTGGCCACATCCAACAGCAGCAACTACATCTGGAAGGCATTAAAACAGATTGAAATATTTAATTTTGGATAAACTACATTCTGAGTTATGCAAAGAAATGCAAAGTCAAATCCTAAAATTACATTTAAAATTAAGCATCCAAAACTATTATAGTATATAGTTCTTGTTCTACCTTTGAAATAGTGCTTAAGGTTTATTTTCAAACTCTTTTCACAACAGCCCATGTTCAGGGTTAAGTGGCCTTTTTAAAAATACAGTTTTCTTCCATAATTCATACCAGTAAGTGCTGAGCTGGTGTTTAACAGGTACACAGGCACACTGTTCACCAGCCCTGATGCAAAAGGGACAGGATGGTTGGTAACTAAAGCTCGTGGAGACAGAGAAGCCTTTTCTGGACCCTTTCTGAAGTCTTGCAAGCTTTGAATCACCACAGCAGCAACACAGAGCTGGGTCAGCAAGCTGCCTAACCTTCAGATGCTGCCCACATATGAGCATTAGCAAAAAAACAGCTGGAACAACAAAAGTAAAGCAGCAGAGTTTGTAAATTCATAGCAGAAACCAGACTTTCTAGCAAAATGATGCCCTAATGTAACCATGCACACTGTAGTTTAAGTCCAGAAACACTCAGCAAATTACAAAATTTCATAAACAAAACACAAATGAGATCTGAATGTTATATTCCCATTCTCTTTAAAATAATTTGTTTTGTAGCTGTATTGCAGGAATTTAACTAAATTAATGCAGGAAAGTTTCAGTTGTCATAATTAGCTAGTTGGAAATCCAAAACCTAGGCAACTTAAGGAGAAAACAGACTTCTCTAAATTCATATGAACACTTAAATAAATGTTCTAATATCATAATGTGGAATAATAAGTTGTGCAGATCAAATTAAAATTATGTAGCTGCACACATTTTTAAATAAATGCTTTATGTATTGTAGAAAAACAGTGTTAAAATAGTAATAGGAGCTGCAAATTCAAACACAAGTGTGGAAACAACAGACACTAACACTCCTGTGCTGCCTCAAAACTCCACCCTCTTTGGAGTATGCACAATTATAAACCAGATGGTATTTCCCCCCGCAAAAGTCCCTTTGTCTTAGCCAGTTCAGGGAACATTTAGTGCTGAACCACTGCACAATCATTTGTTATTTTTCTTCCAGTTATCAAGCACGTGGCCTTCAGCATTTCAATAATTTTTGAATCACAATGAACCCTACAGTGATTTCAAACCCACCATTTAAATGGGTTCTTGAAACATCCAGTTGTTTCATGAGCATTAATTGATTCCTCCTCCAACACACGCGTGGCACAGAGAAGTGGCAACAAAATTAAACTGTCTAGACTTTTCAGTCATTTGGGGTCTCTGATCTGAGACAGGACTTGATTTTTTTCACACTGATGGGCATCCTGTAGCACAAAACACTCTCTGCAGCTCCTCGGGCTTTACAGTTTCAGGTGTGAGTGCTGAGTGTACCTATAAATCACCTGCAACTTGAATCTCATAGGAAATTCATAGCAGATGGATCAGTCAACCTTATCTAAAGAGAATTCAATTGTTTTAACAAGAACACCACCATTTCTCTTCTTACAGTCTTTGGCATGTTCGCCAAGCTCCTGGATTTCTGTAGCAAACAGATACAAGTCTGTGGGACTTTTGGTAACACAAACAGTTTGTTCTGTTCTCTTAAACACATCATACACAAACCAGAGAAAGGCTTGTTTGTGATTTCCTGCGAGTTGAAAAACATTTTACTGACAACTTCCCAGTCTTGCAGCAGAACTAGAATCTCTGGATTCATCGTAGGGATCTGTCAGTTCAAGCTGATTTCATGCTCCAGCTGGTCTCCCTGTGGAGGCAGCTCTGGCATTCCCTTTTCGCCTCCTGCCCAAGTCCCAGTTCTGCTGCCACCAAGTATGGTCTGCCTAGCTTAGACAGCCTGCCCTGGTCCAACACCTCCCCTCACCATCAACTCCTAATACCCCAAATCTTCCACACCTATCCGCACAAAAATTTGTTCCAAATTTACCTCACCTCCTCCCCTTCCATCTCTTGCTCCAAGCTTGCCAGTCACATACCCTTCAGTCTGCAGGTACTGCTTGGAGCCTGCTTTGGACACAGCATGTGACAGCACAGCCAAGGCAGCTGAACTGCTGCTTCTGTTTACCATCCTCTCAGGAAGCTTTTAGGTTCCAAGCCAGTTGTCAGTTTGGCAAAGTGAATTACCCTGGTCATACAGGAGCCCCCTCAAGCTCCAAAGGCAAGCAGCCATTAGGGATAGGAAGCCATTAAATCAACCCGGCACTACCGAGCAGGATTGTTCCTCCCCAGGGACTGAGCACACCACACTGAATCATTACCCATACTTTTAAGCTACTAAATAAACAGCCTCCAGGAAACATGTTTAAAAATTCTGAAGATGTTTGAAGTGGCTAAACTAGAGTAGACTTAACAGCAATGGAAAAGTTGGAATGGAAATGAATGGAATAGAAAAAACCTCACTAAGTTTGCCAGTCAGCAAATTTCAGTAATACTGCCTTTCCTCAAAGAATCAGGCAAAGTGTTAGAACTGCAGTCTCCTTTAAACAGGAAAACAACCAAGAAATCCCACCAAAACCACCACCAACAAAATGCCAAACATTTTGACCCATCAAAAAAGAAAATAACACTAAATATACACTCCTATTCTGACAACCACAATAAATACATTACTAACATGTAAAAATATTTCAGCTTTGGCAAATCATTTCATCTACCTAGCTAGCCAGTTGTCATTCAAAAGGCATAAATGCATAGATTTTGAAGAAGTAGACAGGAACTTAAAAGCCTTTTATTTTACATTTTAGACTACCATATCTTTATGTAAAGTTTAAGCAACAGATAACAGAAGAACTTTGGTTCTTTTCTCCAACTACTGCTCTGTTCCAGTACAGTGTAAGATATGATTCAGTTTACATTAATTCTCATCGCAGTAGTTTGTTGTGCAAGAGGAGTTTCATACAGGAAATGAGAGCCTTTCAGATATAACTGGCATACATTCAGCTTGTAAGATGAAAAAACATCCTTAAAAAGACCCAGCCCACAATAAACCCCCTTAATGACTGAATGACTCTAGCTCCACCATTCAAACCAACTGAAGTTCTCCAAGGACAGACACTCCCTAACTGCAGCCACTAGGATCTGTATGTACACTTCATAAAAATTGTTATGTTCCCTAGAACAACTTCATGTGAGCAGACGAATATAAACAGGACAGTAACAAACTGACAGGTCAATTTAAGAGCACATGGTGTATAATTTATTTAGAGAAGTGTGTGCAATGAAGTCAAAATCTGGCTGTAATAAACCATTTCTGGGCTTTGAAGTATTCGCACTGTAAATACACAAAACCTTCTTTCAGACTGAAGGGTTGTTAATCCCAGAGAAGGCAGGTGCTACCACCCAACTGCCTAATTTGGCAAGAAACTGTACAAGTATCACCTATTTCAGCAGCAGCAAATATGCAAACAATGGTCACGCAAACTTGTTCTTAGGGACTCCCAGCAAGAGCTGCAAGCATGTGAAATGTGCTACTACACACGCCATTGTGGTTTCAAAACAAGAGCCCACACTGAGTCAGCAAGCCAACTCCTGCACTACCCTTTTCCCCTCCTCATTCACACCTTAGAAAAGGAAACAATTAGTATCAGAGACAAAACGAAGTTTTAATTCACAAACAGACCGTGTGCGTATCTGCGTGAAGCTTAACAGCAAGTTTGCAATTAATACAAAAATTATGTGTAAAATCAGGGCTTAGCCTGCTCTACATAAGCTCTAAGACAGTCCTTCACCAAAGGAAGATTAACTATGCTTTATGTCAAAAAAGTGATTGGAATGGAGTTTTCAAATTAATCCTCATCATAAAACTCATCTAGAAGAGAAGCAGAAAAAGCTTCTACAACCATGTTTACAGACCCCAAACAACAGGGATCCATTCTCTAGCCAGTCATCGTTTTGGTTCAGCCACAAGGTGACATGGGACTCCAGATAATGCTCAGAATCATAGCCTTTGAATTACTTGCTACTGTGTGTGCACTAGACACCATGTTTAATCTTGTGTAATGAAAGCTGGAGCTAGTATTTTTCATCTTTGTAGAACTTCTGGACTCTCAGGAATACACAGTGGAAATCCATTAGCAACTTAACTATGCACAGAAGGCAGCACAAGTATCTAGAATTCTCTTACCCTACAAAATTTAACTGGTGAAGGTTTGAAAGCGTCTCATTCTCATTACATTGAGACGCGATTAATTTGAACATGAAGTAAAATGCAGCTCCTGAAAGGCAAGTATCACAGCCTGTATTTCAAAAATTATTTTTTCAGTGAATTTTTTTCCTGTGGCCAGTATTTTCCAGTTCAAAACAGATAAAGAAGAGTCAGGGACAGAAACATACATACATTTCTGCCCATTTCTTTTCTCTCTTTTACTCTACCATAGTTCTGCTCCTTTCTGTCAGCTTTGTTAAAGGAGTTACTAATTCAGTGTCTTCTTGGGGCCTGGTGACTAGTGAAACATAGCAATAAGTGCATCACTTACTAATTATCATGGGAAATTTACAAAACAAGCAGAGTTTTAAAGAGTTTAAATTTTTTCTTTAATACTCCCACAGGTATCTTCTGTAAGTTCCTCATGCTTTAAGATCAAATGCACCTCAAAAATGCCCTGACATCTGCTTCTATAATACCACATTCAGTGAGAGATTTCTTATTCCTCATACTCTCACATGTACATCCAAAATATATTTATGTACAATGTATTCCTAACGCAGTAAATTATTTCAAGGCTAGCAGCATGCATGGTAAAATCCTACTAAACACTTTTAGTTTAAGGAACTCTAGTGCATTTCATAACCTCAGACAAAAGCACTGATGTAATACTGCAGTGTTTAACGCACAATCCTCTCCCACATGTCAGTGAGTGGGTGAGTGCAGCAACCAAAAGAGAACCCTGGCTTCCTTTTGATCAATTATCTCCGTCATAAAGAGATCCTAAGAGAGGGCTCAGTGAGTAAACCACTTCCCACTCAAAACTGCAATTTGCAACAGTAACTTTCTAGTGCAACTTTTCTTCATCATATGAAAAATCCAGGCAAGTTTTTAAAATAAAAAAAACCACAACACTAACTTAAAGTGCACGAACATATAAAAAAATAAAATTTTCTTAATTTTTAGAAAATTGGGAGTAAAACACAAAGTCATAAAGCTCTAGCCAGCTCTTGGTGGTGAATAGCCCATGGGGAAAAAGCTGTTTTAATTCTGCTTTGTGCTGCAAGTGGGATACAAAAAAGAGCAGCAGGACTCCCAATGAACCATGCTGCTACCCCACTATAAAAGCAGACACATTCTGAATTATCTTTAAGTAATAATGATACCTTGATGTCCAGCAAGTTTTCACCTTATCTGAATTATGAGCCTAAGCCATTAAAGCATTATCAGTTTCAGTAGCTTAGTTCTATCACAGAAGAGCTTCCCTCTTCATACCAAGTCAGAGAACAGCAAACAGACCACATTGCTGGGCCCTGCTCCAACTCAACTACTCATCTGGATTTAGATAGTTGACTAAGGCAAAAAGAACATCATCTTAATTTCATAATGAAAATTACATTAGCAAATATACCAAAAATTTACTGTTTCGATGATGCTCTTTGATATGCTGTAGCATTTTTACACTTCAGAGCCAAAATTAAGTTTGGCAGTGAAAACTCCTTATTATTTTACTGAAATGTGGCAAACATGCTGCTCCAGAACCACAACTCCTGTACTTTGTTTTTCTGTAAGAATTTCTCGCCATGGTTTGCCACAAGAAACTAATTCTGAAGCAAAAGTAGCAATGAATTTTCCCATACCAACCCAAAAAACCCCCAGCAGCAGTAATTCTGTCAGTAACAGCAGTACTGTAAGTTCTGGCTGTCAGTTGCACTGCACATTCCCAGCTTTCTCACCAGACCCAATTCAGCTGGAATTACAAGACACTAATCCTAATAGTCCCAATAAAAGTGAGTGTTTTGGCAGCAGAGATGAGCAGCTGTGAAAAACTCCTGCAGGAGTTCCCTAGGCACATACCCATTTCCTCATACGGCAGATTCCAAGGAAAGTCATATAAAAAGAAAAATGCTATTGGTACCAAGACATGCAGACATCCAGTATCAGGAAAGACAAATCACATAACATTCTAACAAACAACCAAATATTAAAGGATTAATGGATTTCCTTACTGTACTACTAGTTGCTGGCACACAGATCCATTGTCTGTTATCAGTTCGTTCAGTTTTAATTCAAGGTGAACTTTTCCCTGAAAAAAAAACAGGAGAGAAACACAGATAGCTTTAAAAGCATTTCTTTTAAAAGTAGGAATTAGAACAGTAATATAGTTTACAGTTAGAAGTTACTTAAGGTAATTCCAATATAACCACTTGAAGAAAATACCCATCTAAAGCACATATCCTGCAAGTAGAGTACGATGGATGTATTTGAACTTTGAGACTTTGCTACAGAGAAGCACTACCTCCATCTGCAGACAGCACAAGAACTGGTCAAGCCTCTACAAATTTAAAACCCAAAAGTATTTCTTCCAGTATGAGCAATTATCAAGAGCAAGAGTCTCAGCTATTTTGTCCTAAGCATGGGATGAACCCTTGCACAGACATGAATTTCTGAACACTTCAGGAGAAAGTTCTAAAATGACCTTGGACTCTGAAGGCAGGTAGAAGAGTAGAATAGGATGCAGTAGCCATAGCCAGCAGACCAGCAGCATTTAATATCCACTGTGAAATCCTGTCCATCACACCAGGCTGAAGATCACTGTGCATCCCAGGGCAGTTTCCAACTGCCTCATGAAGACTGCTGATGTACTCAAGGAACAGTAAACACAACCAAAAGAGAGAAAAAGGTGGCAATAATTGCTAAACCCAGCTTCCTCCTTTTCTTTTTCTGATACGGCAGGATCCATAAATTATGGCACAGCATGGATTAACTTCAGAATTCACCAAGGGCCAATCTACTGTACCCTCTCAATAGAAGGCTCCAAAAACTTCAAAATATGATATGCAACTTTCTTGGGATGACCAAAATGCAGTACCTTATTCAGTGTCTGTCTGTTTGTGCTGGCTTTCACATCAAACAGAATCAGACACCGACAGAGTCTTTCCTCTAACAATGCTCTCCTTGGTATTCTCAGACTTTGTCTATTTGCTAAATGGAACATCAGACGATACTGGTCTGTCCACAATCAATATTCAGGGAAGGGTTCTGGAAGGTGATTTTCAAGAGTGGCAAAGGAAGCAAAGTCATAATGTGAACTACAGCTTTGCCTTCCCACTAAAATGGAAGTAAAACCCTTAGCAGACCTTGCACACATTTCTATAGCAGTTATGTTTTGACATAAAACTGCAATGTTTTTATTGTAAATCCCCTGGGGCAAAGGCTGCGTTTCCCTCTCGGTTGGTCACATGGGAGGAGAAACGAAGCTTCTTTTATGAGGCAGTTCCAAAGTAACTGTTTTGGGAAGCCTGCCAAGTGTTTTGCAAACTGTTACTACAGGGACAGGAACACAGGTACATTAAGAAAGTATTTGTCAAGCAGAGAAACTCCATTACAAACACAGATTTACAGGATAAAAATAGGATACTGAGAAGCATGCCAACAGCCTTACAAGGCAAAGTTTTTGAATGACAAATGAAAAGACAAACATTATTAGTATTTATTATAATAGCTGACTTCACTTGTTTTAGAAAACAGATGCTGTGAGTGGCCTAAACATCTTCCTTTTGCTTCTAAAACCAAAAGCCACAAACTGTGTTTTACACTGAACAGTAGGAGTAAACTAGCACATTACTGCTCCTGAGAACTATCTGTGGATGTAGTTTGCTCCCAGCTCAGTACCATGATGACTACAGTAACATGGCTCTTAAGTAAATATTTCCCCAACAAGCATGAAGAGTTTTAGTACATTTTCGTCATTTTGTTTGTTGACAGCAGCGTGATGGTTTCCTCCAGTGGCTGATCTGCAGATCTATATCAGAACTTCTGACATAATATGCAACTGGGTTTTAAATGTGGCTGTACAGACGGCTTTTACTTCGAAATAGAAAAATCAGCTATTCCTATACAGTAAATTAAAAACAAACAGTGACTTCGTATTAATGCACTCTGCATCTGTAGATCTCAGGGTTGTTCAAAGGCAGGTAGGTACCATTTTAACTTTACAAATGGGTTAACAATTTTCAGGTACTTAATATAGCAAGATGGAGTTTTATTCACACAGATCCTATCAATTTTAAGAAAAAGAACAGTGAATGTTAAAGTTACCTTCAAAAACCTTAACAGTGTGTGAAAGACTTTGATCTTACCAATGTGTTTTTCAAGTACAGATCTTTATAAAAGCTAAACCGATGTACAAATAGAGGTACAAAGCCATATCTGTATAAATCTCTGTAAAAGTTTCTTGCTATGAATAACAAAGATCAAAGGCATGTTTAATCAAATAAGCCAATTTCAAACCAGATTAATGAAGATCTTATAAATGAAAAAGGGGGCAAGCAATCCTAACAATTCTACTAGCATGCTGACACTATGTGCATTTTAGAAAACAAGGAATTTTTTTAAAAGCTAATATATATAAACCAGTTTGTGCCAGCTGCAGTTAAATGTGGCCTGTTTCACCAAACTTCTCAAATTCTGGTTTATTTACTTAGTATTCCCACATTTGTATTTATTTTTCAAGACTAGTGGAGAAAGGAAAAAGTTTCAAGAAAACAAGATTAATATGAACTCATAATACTACAAACAGCAGCAAAACAAAAAAAACCAGCTAAGATCAAAACACAGAGCAGAGCAGATGCTTTCTAAAAATCTCCACCACTAACATCCCTGGTATACAGGCTGCTAATTATACCAAAGTTAACCTATAAAGAATAGATGACAGGTACATAAAAAGTACAGTTTTCTTGAAATAAATGCAGACTTGTGGAAAACCCCAAAAATAAATCCCAACCAAGCAACTGAAAAGTGTCCTGTACATATCAATGGAACACAAAATACTTCTATGCTATCCTATTGCCTTGCACACATCATAAATTCTGAAAAACAATCACAAGGAGGGAACCAAAGGGAACAAAAGATCAACTACATGTACAGTGCCATGAGGAGAAGAAAACAGCTTTTCTTCCCCCCTCCAAACTGTGATTTAGCTTTATAAACATTTCATGCACTTTTTCTGCACATGCTTGATGTAAAAGGCTACTGCCTCTGCCATGTCCAACTGACCATCTTTGTCATCTCAGAATACATTTCAGTGCTGTATGGCACATCCCAACCAAGATTTCAGCCAAATGTGGCAGATGGGAACTGGTCTCAGCTCTGCTCTTAAGACTTTTATGGGAAAATAAAGCAGGACAGGAGAAACCTACCCAAATGGCCTGATTCAAGAAAAGATAAATATGAGGAGCACACGCCTGAGCAGAAAAGATCATCTCTTCATGGAAGTGTCATGCAGGACAGTGCTTTGCTCATGTCCCAGTCAAAGTAAAGTATCAGTAAGAGTTTACATTCTGCTGTGAGTCACAAAGCCATGGAAAACTATAAACTTTTAATTTCCAATATGTAAGGAATCACTACATTCTATTAATGGAATATTCTAACTGAATTTTCACATCCTCATGTAGTGTTATGAAAAAAAGGAATACTTCTTTCAATACATTCCTATGACAGAAAAAAACATAGCAAGCATGACAATGTTTAAGTCAAAGTGGAAACTGCCTTTCAGTTTATATCTGGAAAGTACTTCCTAAATTTTCAGAGTAATTATATGAAAGAATTCAAAGAAGACAATTTGCAGCTGGACTAGATGATCTCTAGGTCCCTTCCAAATGAACCATTCTACTCCCGTCTATCATAACTGAAAGAGGACTGATTTTCAACAGAGAAGAGGAAGTGGTATTCAGACGTTTTGAAAATCTGTCTTCACGTAAAGCAACCACATGCCCTCCCACACCCAAGAGGCTAAACTTATGGCTCATAAATGAATAATCTGTGAAAACAATATGAGAATTCTGTGCGCGTTCACTTCTTGTAAAAGTAGACAGGATTCTCCCTACCCAAAGGGACTTTCAGGTTACTAAAAAAATACAAACACTGTCAAGTCTAAGACTTTTGCCCTCAGGCAAATCTGGAAAAAACCCTATTAAAATGGAATAGTTTACCACAGCAACAAGGCTAAGAGATTCTCAAGAACTCTGTTTTGTTCTTGAAACCAAGAAGAGAACTGCTACAACTTCTAGAGCCATCTCATTTTTACCTATTTCTAGAACAATCCTGTTTGAATCCTGTTGGAACCACAGGCTGAAATAAAACTGTGAAGTGCAAGTTGTTTGATACTGAATACACAAAGTGTTTCAACATAAGATAAATGACCACAGCACAAGTACCTCCAAGTTTTGGGGACTAACTATTTCACATAATCAGCCATTGTTTCAGTTAACACCAAAAATTACTAAAAAAAAAAATATTCAAGAGTTTTAGGATCCATTCATGTGCCTCAAGTATATGGCTCCTCTTACAAGCATTTCAGACATCAAAATACTGCTAAGACATTTCCCAAACAGTTGCTTCATGTCTTCTGCCAGTTGTAAGTACCATGAGGAATAATACAGCCAGCTTAGGAGTAGAGTCTGCATTATTCTCCAACCAAACTGAAGACACAACTGCCTCCCAAGAAATACAGATGCTAAGCCCTATCTCCTGCAGCTCAATGTAACCTTCTACCATCGCATGTCCTTACCTGTATTTACCTTTCAAAATGTAGATGTGCAATTTAATAGTTACCTGAACCTCTGAATTAGAATCAACAGGTTGAAGCATAAACCAGTTCTCTTTTCCTGTGTAGTTGCATAAATCTTCTTTTTTGATTGACACCTTTCCTGAGGGAGGGTGGCAGGGGAAGAGAAGCATAAATATCACTTTCATCTGAATAGAACAAATATTTAAATATGTTTGAAATTTTATTTTTTCTAAACTCGCTTTTAGGGTTTTTTTTTAAGTTTATGATGCTATATGAAGGAATAAAACAAGGAATGTTATGGGTAAGTAAAGCATGAAATAGTTTTATATATAAAAGTCTGATGATGTTAATTACGATCTGTTATCCTGGATATCACTAACAAGAAGGTAAAATAAAGAACACACTTGAGGCTGGAAATAACATAATAGATTTGTGAAAACAGAAACAGTGTTGAATGTTTAAACAGGAAACTGAAGTAGGTGCCTTTTACTCTTCTGATTCGTATTTGGAAAGCTATTATTATATCACATTATCTGACATCCTGGTGCAAATTATTTCCTTCCTCAATTCAAGCGAAGGCTTCTTCCAACGCAGACTATTAGAGCTTTGTAGCAACTGTATCCAAAAAGCAGCTGCAATAAAGCCATTATGCAGGGAGGGGAGAAATAGAAATCCACCTCCTATGATTTTTCACTTAAGCTACACAAGTTGCTGCCAAATGCTTTGTAAGTCTCTAAGTTACAGGTTGCACTGACAGGCAAAAAAATTATCTATCAATAGTTTTAAGAATTATTCCACAATCGTAATTATTGTGGAATTATTCCACTATTTATTCTTTAAAGACCTACAAGTAGTGACAATTACTCAAATATTCCAATGAAGCAAAAGTGGAGAAGAAACTAAGAGAATTTAAAATAATGTATTCAAGACCATAACAAGACTATAAATAATGTCCTACCAGCCTAAAAACCAAACATATTTTAGTGTAATAGAATGAAGCAAGGAAACAAAATCCTTCTTTTCAAACTTCAAAGGAGCATTAAAGTGCACTATACACAGTTCTGAACGATGCTTCACCAATAATTGTTTCCCTAATCCTACAGATAATGCTACTGAAAACAACCAAGTGTTATGCAAGATGCAGACAGCACCTCACAGACACTCACCTATACGCAGGTCCTTTTGCAAAACACTTTTATCATATATGTAGAAGGACAACCACTGGAATGTTCTTGGAATCTCAAAGTAAAACTCCTCTCCAAAATAAGGGCTGAAAAGAAAGATTTAAAGTTAAAACAGAGAAACACTTTATGCAATTTATATAGAAGATGAGCATTAAAAAGCTGCATTTTTACTGCTGTCCCAGCCCGTGGCCCTTAGCACTACACTGAGCTGTCAAAGCCACCCAAAACCATCTCAATACAAGAACACACAATAACAGGGCAATGCTTTCTGTTTGTTTAAGAAAAGGTAAGAATCAGAGCACACAGAGAAAGTGGTGTCTCCTCTGCAATTTCAATTATATTTTTCTGTCTTGAGAGTGTTCTAGCTGGTTCTCTAGACTTCCTGAGACATGCACAAGTTTTGTTTCATTTTCTTATTCAGTACATGATTAAAATATATTTAAACACAACTTATTGATTACTTAACTAAGTGGCATTTGTTTAGCTCTAACTTCCACGTCAAAACTGCTGCTCTAAGATTCAGACCTGTAAGAAGTCATTATCACCAGAAACTAGATAGAACAATGAAAAAGGGAAATGTTAATTTCAAGTACACAATCTCCCTCATTCCAAAACTGTAATCACATTTCTCCATCTAAAGAAGCCCAATATCATGTTTCCAGTTCACCCTATTTAACTGCCATTTGCACAGCCCTCTACAGGAAAAGGCTCTGGGTTCCTCTGTTACACATATTTCATACAATGTGTGGGTCTCTTCACTCCCAGAACTGATACTCTCATTAAACTTAACGAGTACTTATTGATGTAATCAGAGCCAGCAGTCAGAAAATTGTATTTCAAGACTGAACAAAACCACAAAGTTCTTTGCGCTACTGCAAGTGATGAATTCTGAAAGTCAAGTGGATCCACAGAAAAACCCTGCTATTTTAAAACAACTGGATTCTTAAAAGACTTAAAATAGTTTCAATTACAATGTGTTAATATCACCAGGGAAAGGTGTTGAGGTTCACGAAACTGATTTTATGCAGGAAAGTACTGTGATAACAGTTATACTAAACCCTGAAACAAATGCTGGGGTTTTTTTGTTTCCTAGCAAAGTATCATTCTGACACTATCATTACAATACTTTATTAAACTAATACAAATACACCTATGTTTTGAACAAGCAGCTCATTTTATTACCTACCCAAAGGATACAAGGAAGAATAGGTCACCATCCCTACTCTTCCCTCCAAAATAATCACAGAAAAGGAAAACACCACCCAAAGCTTAAGGATGATGGCTCATTCAATAAATTAAAAAGAAAAGCTGATAACTAACTTGAAAAGTGGAAAGAAAACAGCTGAAAAATCTAGTATTTCAAATGTCTAGAATAGACTTTTAGAAACAAGAGCTTTAAGGGCAGGAATTTATTATAAGGAATTCCACAAGTGAAAATGTTCTTTTTGTTAAAACACACACCTTTTACCACAGGCTTCAAAGCAGACAAATCAGTGTTAGCCTTTGCACTACACTGAGAAGTATTGTAAGAATTCTCAGCTGAAAGATTCAACTGTGGTTTTTCAGCTTCCCACTTTTTTTCTTTCCCCTTCTTTTTTTGTAATTTCAAAGCCAACAAATTCTGCTTTGATTACAAGGGCTGGGTTCTTCTTGTCAGCACTATGACTGAAGGTATAAACTCATGAGGATTACCTTTAGCAGCAGTGCAGCCCTAAACAGCCTCAACTTCCTTATTACCACCACTGCTCATTTTTATTGTATTGACACGATAACCCAGACCAAACCAAGGATGAAACAAGGAGTTATTTTAAACTTAGGTCAATTCCATGATCAGGTTTCCCTCACAGCTATACAAATAAAGTTGCAGCAGTACAAACAAAGAGATACTGCAGCAGAAGGATCTGGGAGAATGAGCTGGCACTGGTGTTAAGGGAAACTCTGCTTTAGTTCAGCTTCAGACTGACATCCTAAGGGAACACCAGACTGCAGAGCTCACCAACAAGTGCCAAGGATTTAAGCTCCTATTCATGATGGATCTATGGGACTCTAAGTATCTAATTATAATTAGGCTGAGATGGAGACTATAAGCAGAGACTTCCAAAAATTTATTTATCACCTTTATCTTGCAGCTAAAGAGAGCAAACTTCGCAGCTACATATATCCCCCACCCCCAGCCTCCAAAGGATGAGCAGCCATTAACATTCTTTATTATTATTTTTACTTCAACACTACATTAAGTCTCAGATTCAGCAAGAAAGAACAAATCTTTATGAGCATAAATAGAATGTAATGCATTGTTCTACTCATGTTGATGCATTTTTCTTTACCTGAATTAACACCAGTTATCAGCTGTTGATTATTAGTTAGCAAATTATGAGGCAGAGAAAATTTAAGGTAAAAAATACAATGTATTAGTAAAGAAATTCTTAGGACGATACAGAACTGGCTGATGGGGTACAACAGTTTACACCAATGAGGAATAATTAAAACGGAGAACTCACTCATCCTGTTCCTCAGGGATTCAGTCAGTTTAGTACTTTCATTTGTGACTTTGATGCAAGAACTTTAAAGACTGTGACGGATACAAAATTAGAAGATAGCACTAATTCAAAGGACAACCAGACTGTCATACAGGAAGAACTGGATTACAGTAATACAGAAGATTAAATTTCACTGTGTAACACACTCCTCTGCTCTTCCCTTCCCCGGTACAGTAACCCGGCAGTTGTGTGGACCCTGACCAATGCCCCAATCTGTCAGTTAATAAAAGCAATGGTTACATCAACAAGGGAATTCATTTCTGCTATAACCTTGCACTGCCACAAAGTTCAGTCAGAAGAAAACCAAACTGAATTTAGTTTAAGTTAAAAAGAGGACACACACATACCACAATTACACCCCGCTCCTCCCATTCCTCATATTTGACCACAGACATCTGAGGAGGCTCACGGATATTCTTTAAACTTTCCAAGGGGAAAAAAAAACCTCTTTCTTCAGAACCCACAGAAATCCCACACCATGTCAGGAAATATTTCTTGAGTCATTAGCCAAAATATCCTTCTTTCACTTCAGTATTAATTAATTTTTTTTTTTTAACTTTGGAAAGTAATTTGCTTTACATCTGCACTCCAACAACTCTCCCAGTGCTGGTGGAAATCCAAACCTATTTGCACATTTTAAAAATACACTTCTTAATAGTTTTCAATCACTGTAGTCAAAACTAATTTTAATTCTAGTGATAATTACTTCCCCAGACATTTAACTAGCTGATCTTCACGAGACTAAAATTTAGATTACAGCTTGTATAAATTTGCAACCCATAATACAGTGACAAAAACAGACTGTGAATTATGTGTGTAAGAAAAAGCAAGCAAATAATATGAAACAAAACAATGAAATTCAAAGTTGTATCTATGACTAAAATTATACTGTACTACACCTTACTGAAAAGCAATTCATAAAGTTTTCAAGTTAGTAAGAGATTGGAACTTTCATCTCCCATCCCAGTACCTCTAGGTTAGTACGGTTTCTAGTTTAACACAGCAATAAGAAACAAGAAGTTGTAATTAAGTCTCTGGAATGAGAGTCAGCCTCCATAACTGCATACACAGTAGCAATCAAGTGTAAGCACCCAACTCTGGTTGCTGCTAATAGAGGATGAGTTATTTTATTACATTTCACTGGTTTGTACAGAACCCTCCCCTAATTCAGAGGATGAAGAGAGTCACCTATGAAGTCAGTGGAGACAGAAAGGTGCCTATGGGCAAAGAGTGATTCAAAACACTGTGTTCTAACTTCTAGTACAATGTTGTTGTCTTACAAATACTAATTTCATATCACCTGAAAAATTTTCTATTTGAAGACTCCTCTCTCCCCAACTGTTTTGTTATAGTGAGATTCTTTTCCTTCATTTCCTCTGTAAAGTATTAATGACATTGTAATTAAATTTCAGTTAAAACTTCAGTAGTATTAAAATTTTTTTGATGGATCTAAGGTGTTTTATCAAATGTTTTACTATGCAGCTAGTATCAGGTGATGAAAGTATGTAAATTTAATAATTCTTAAACAGAATGTAATAAAAATATCAGTGTAAACATCATAGCTAACAGGTCTTGTTTCTAAGCGTAGTAATAACTTCATGGTTTCCATTATTAACATCAAAATTGGACAGCAAAGTCATTCTTTTTCCAAGATATGTTGGGTTGGGGTTTTTTTGCTCATCAAACTACTGTCTATTTGAAAGAGAAGTGTTAACTTTCTGCTTTATCAATATAGTCTCTTTAACATTCTTCTCTGAAGGATTACTCAATTGAGTTTGATTGATTAGCAACACAATCTCAATTGCAGACAGTTAAATTCTGAAACTTTTATGGATCTGACTACAGCAGTTACCGATTAGGAATATAAGCAAAATATTTGTTATATTTGTTTGTATGTGTAGCATTTGATTTTCATGCAGAAGCATAAGGAGGCTCTGAAACGATGTTTTGAAAAAATAAAATTCCTTTTTTAAGTTTGCATCTGAGCTGTTCCTCACCTGTAAACATCTGGAGAGAGAGCTCAAAGAACAAACACTAACAATAAAACCACTGGAAAAAGGAATTAGGAAAACTTTCAAGAGTTTGAACAGACTGTCTAGGTTTTAAGAGGAAGGTTTAATGCCACCTCCACATAACTGAAACTGTCACTCAGATATTCTGAACAATGAAGCTGCAGTGATACTTTTTTGGGTCCTCAGCGAACTTCAGAGTTTTGATACATGAAAGCACCCACAGTACTGCAGCTGCTTCATCCTGACTTTTTATTTGATTCTTTTAAGGCTCTAAGACAGTAGCAGAATCTACAGTAAATGGTGCCCAGGGAGGTAAAGCAAGGCATTCTGTGTGGGTACTGTTACAATTCCCAGAACAAGAATTAAAGGAGAGAACAAGGCCTGCTCAGGGGACTACCCACAGCACAGCAAACTCTCACACATGGCAAAGTTCTGGTTCCTTCATTCTGGAAACAGGTTTTACCAGATACACAGTAAGAGCAGAATTCCACCAATACAGTTCAACTCCTTGTCAGAAGTAGGAAATGGCACGGGGAGCAAGCATCAAGTAGGTTTCTTTCCCTTGAAAACAACCTAGCAAGAAAAAGAATGTTATGCTGCCCAATGGAACAGAACAGAGAAATATATTCTAGCATACTTCATTTTAAAAGCACTGTTCTACTCACAAGACTCAATTTTGTCTTCTTGCAACACTCATGATTTACACATCGCTGTAACATCTCTGAGTAGCTGCCACAAGTCAGGTCTCATTTTAAAGTAGTACAAGCAAAAGCCATACACACTGGTATTGGGCAGTCTTGCTTATCACATCCATTTGAAAACTGAGCTTACCTTAAAGATTTTTCAACCACTTGTGTACGAAAAACTTCTTCTTGATCCAAGTTTATGGTACAGAAAAAGTCTCTCATTTTGTTGGGTACTAAGTGTTTGGCGTCATCTGTAAATAAAAAAAAATTACTGTAAATATTACAGGGGAAAAACTTACAAAATATTAGATACAGGAATGTTACAGTTTTAGTGTGTCCAAAACATTTATTTTCCATTCAGTTGGCATGCATTTCAATATTCATTTTCAACTCATAAGCTTCAGGAGGGCAGAGAAGTTGCTACATCCAGCTTCACGTGGAATGAGAGTCGACAGGAAGAGACACACACTGACTCATGAACACCACTTCCTGCAGCACCTGCACTTTCCCTTGAAAGGTCTCATCTCGGGCTTGACCCTGCACAACTTGCTAAATCCGAGAAGCTCACAGCCTGAGGTCATACGGCATTAGGTCATAACACCAAGACATGATCTGCCTGAGCTATTGTTCACTTGGTATTTTCTCTGCAAATACTTTGGCTAAAGGAAGCTGATTAATAAGAACTTGTCCATCAAACCTTTATTTCGTTTTCCACAATGAACAGCAGATTTTGAGTTGGCTGAGCCTTTGAAAATATATTCCTCATGAGAACTGTTTATTTTTTCCTAACTAGTAGAAGGGGGAAATAATCACCTCCTGATTCAACGCAATATGGAAAAGAAGAAAAGCAAGTTTCTAATAAGAAGGAAAGATTGGCAGCACAAGAATACAAAGATTAGCTGGGTACTGAATCTAGGCCACTGAAAGAACATGCTGGACATAAGGCAGATCTTCTAGGAAACGGTTCCCTCAAAGCAGTCACAGCTAAAACCAGTTGAAATTGGAAAGCTCTTATAAAATCTGAATGCTACAGACATCTACATGAATTTATAGCAACACTGTCCTCTAGATTAAACAGTGACTTTCCGCCCGGATGTCTCCTCCCCCTTTGAATGTCTGAAGACAGCAAAACAGACCCTTTTTACCTTTTATTTTGGTAGAAGAAACTACAAGCTTTTCCGGTACTCTCTCCCATGAGAGGCTCCTAATCAGAGCAGGTGCTCTGTCCCTGTTCCACTGGATTGTCCAAACCAAGGGCAACCAGAGCTGTATCACTCTGCACTAGGTCTTAGCCAGGACCTTTCACAGCAGTGTCCATCCTTGCCTGCTGCTGGAAATACCTCTCCCGATGACATGTAGAATCAACTTTATCTAAACATTATCTATTTATATAAGATATTAAAAATAGGATGAAAAGTACATCGAAGTGCTGAGTTTTAACTACTTTAATCTCTGAACAACATAAGACCTTTTAGAAACCACAGTTTGAAACTAGATTTGATATGTCATACATGTTTATTTTTTAGAAAATACAGATATGAGGCACAGTGAGTAAGCGTTATTCTCTATGCTGGTAAGATGCAAAATCAAAGTTCTGTTTCCTCTCTCCTCCACACTCTTTTTGTGTTAGATGGTTAATTTAGGTTAACTTATTACAGTCTTGAAAGTTAAGTAAGTAATGCCCAGCACTGCAAAGGCTGCCCCAACTGTCTCTGAGCAGAGAACGTGACAGTTTAACAGGAACACAGACTGACCTTCAATCATGACATTTTCCAGGTCAGGGATATGGACACTGATGGAAAGCATGAACAGACACTTAAGGAACTTCCACAGTTAAAACCTGTGCTCTCAAAAGCATCAACAAGCTTTTCATCAGCTTGGGTGCAGGAGAGGAGGAAGTATACACATTATTTTTAAATGCCACACTTCATGTTGACAGATTGAGAGACGTGAACAGAACTGGGTTTCAGCAGCTTTAGACTCCAAAAAGGGACTAAACTCAAAGTTACCCTTAAGTGAGATATTGCAGGAGAACCAAGGAAAGCGTAAGATTACCGCTGTCTTAATTTATTATTTTTTTTTAAAAGAGCTAATTTAATAAAACATATGACATATAAAAAGCAATTCATCAATTTGAGAGAGCTCCTGATACCATAAGTTTGTAATTAATAAGCACAAACTGGATTTGTCAGCTGTTCCTAAAAAGATTCTTTATTTTTTAGTTAATACTCAGCACTGTCATATTTTCCCATAAAATATTTAAAATATAACATTATTTAATCATCACAGTAAAGGCATAGTACAGTGGACTTTGAAAGGAAATTATAATTATTATAGTTTCGTATTTTCTTAAAAGGAGTAAAAATTAAATATTTCTGAATAATTCACTATTTGTATGTAAAATACAGGGCAGTTTTTCAGTTTTAAAAGAAACCCTTCCACCCAGAGGAATACACAAAATACAAGTTTTGATTTCAGTTGTTTTGAGCATTGTGCTAATAACACCAAGGCTGTGGGTTCAATCCCCATATGAGCTATTCACTCAAGAGCTGAAATCAATGATCCTTGTGGGTCCCTTTCAACTCAGAATATTCTGTGATCTGATTTTCTAATGAATTAAAAACCTTTATTTTGTAGCCCAAGTGTCTGCCTTTAAAACACAAACAAACTTTTGGTAGGAAGAGGATCATTCTCAGTCCTGAGTTAAAAATAACCTCAGAGCACTTGCCAGGTGAACTAGAGAGCATGAGATTTCACATCCTTTATAACACCTCTTAGTATCGGTGATTGTGGGAGACTTCCCACCCATATAGTGGTCCAACTCTTCCAAGAAGCTTATTTCCTTTAAAAAAAAAAGGCTCAAGTCTTCAATTACACTACCTCTTCCTTTTTCTGAGAAACCTAAGGCTATAATGACTGCTTAAAAATCAAGTGTTAACAACATCAGATATCTGCTTGAATGTTTACATTTTCAGTGCATATATGTAATATCCTCTTCAAGTGAAAGTGTGCAATTAGTGTCCATCTTCCAAATTTCTTTGTTCTGGGTCCCTGACAGAAGACATTTATGCACATGAACTTCGAAGTATTTGCTTCACAGGACTAAACATATTATATAGCAACAATAAATTCCACTCCAGGAGTGCAGCATAATCCAAGATAACCACACAGTGTTAAAAACACAGCGCAAGTTTGAAAAAGAATGCACCCTGAACTTTGTCAAATGAGCTCTAGGAGACAACAGGGACATTTTTCCAGGCACTCCACTAATACAGGTTTCAGTGAACACTCCAAAAATCAAGGCAACTAAAATCACTGACTGTACTTCCATATGGCATAAAATGAAAATAGAAGCCACAGCGTGAAACACTACACTACAAGATATGACTAAAGCTACCTGACACCACAAACCTTTGTGAAGCATTTCTGTCATTACTGGGGCACATAAAATAGAGCCATCAATACAAAAGCATTGTCAAAAAGGAAAGGCTTTTAGTGAATTTTTGGTGAAAACCTGCTTTTTCATACATTTTCCAAAAATATTACAGGGTCTTAAACAGGTAAGACCAGTTCATCTCACCACACTTGAAAACTGGATGCAGGAGGCTGGTTGCAAACACTGACAGCCCACAAAAAGGGGGTACAAGGGACGACAAACGTGTCTTTACTCGGGTTCTTCACTGCTAGGTATGCAATGGCTACTTAAGCCACCTTTAAGAACATGTCTCAATTCTAAATCTGGTGTGATGATTTGTGTAACACCACTAAATTTAGATTTTGCCACCAATTTGTGCATTGCAAGACAACAGTATCAATAACAACTTTCTGCAGATGGTGTTCTCTGTACATGCAAAAGCACACAGAACTGACATTACCTCATTAAAACTACCATGCTCTCTCATGCAACACACATAAAATGAGTCAGTGTCAAGTTTTAACTGCCAGCAAAGTTTAGGCACCAAAATGTGTTCTCCTTATACAACACATGCTGAAAGGAATTCCTTCAGACTGTGAACATCAGCTTTCCAAATTCAGGTCTGCTATTGCTAATCCCTCCAGATCAAGCAGGATTACATTATCACATTTGTTTATTATTGTTCATTCAGAGGGGTTTCCCCTACAAAACGGAGCATTAAAATACTAGCAAGAAGTGAAAATAACACAGTATTTGTTGTGCAAAGAAGCCAAAAGAGCACCTAGGCATCAGACGGTTCCAAAGCTTCCACAGTATATTTAACTTATCTAGTTTTTAAACAGTTTTTGTTTTCTCAGAAGAAACAAGTAGGTTTACAAAGTGATTTTCACACTGTTTCAGACATGTCTTTTATTGCAACTGTTACTTCCACTCATTTTTCAAATGGGTTTTTACAGGTCCATCTTTGGCAATCAACTTTTCATATATTCCTCAGGAGGTGGGTCATAGTCCTCTGTTTACCGACACTTTCGTCAGGCAACTGAACATTCAAAGTTATGATACAACCACAGGCTCAATCCAGAACGCATAAATGGGACAATAAAACTGATTTCAACGTAAGTCTCGAGACATTTTGGTTTGGTTTTTAATGCTTAGTGGAAAACTTTCATCAAGTTCAAGTATCACAAAATGTAAAACTCAGTGATGTTATATAGTCCAGTGTTGACAAAACCTTACGACAAAAGACAGGAAGCAGAATGGTATAAAAAATAAGTCAGCTTCAATAATCTTTAGCAACCAACTTCTTATGTATTCCTAGTAAGCAGGTCATAGTCCTTCTTCTAAGGAGTACTATGACCTGCTTCCTCGGGAATATATAAAAAGTTGGTTGCTAGAGATTACTGAAGACAGACTAAGAAAGTTGGGGTTGCTCAGCCAAGAGAAGGTTGTGTGGAAACCTCACAGCAACCTTCCAGTATCTCATGGGGGAAGCTGGAGAGGGGCTCTTCATCAGGAACTGCAGTGATAGAATGAGGAGTAATGGGAACAAACTGAAAGAGGAGAAATTTAGGTTAACTATATGGAAGAAATTCTTTACTGAGGGTGGTGAGGTGCTGGCACAGATTGCCCAGAGAAGCTGTGGATGCCCCATCCCTGGAAGTGTTCAAGGCCAGGCTGGATGGAGCTCTGAGGTGGTCTAGCAGAAGGTGCCCCTGCCCATGGCAGCAGCATTGGAAGGAGATGATATTTAAGGTCCTTTCCAAAGCAAACCAATTCATAACCCTATGATTCTATGAATTCATGCTTTAACCCCAAAACTAACAGTATTCTTTTTTAAAGGCTAGCTGGCCTGTATTATTTCTGTGCTAATTGCTAACAGCAGCAGATCTCAGTGTGAGTTCAGCCTTGCCTACCCAACCACGTCCTATTGCTCACACCTCGGAGTGAGAGCACCTCCAGCTCCACTCCAGGCCGTCTGCTGTTTTCAAAACCCAGTCTTCTGTTTACTGAAGACACAGTAAATACATCTAGGCTGCATGACGGTATTTAAGCAAACACGACTCCACTCCTCCACCAAACCTAATCCTTCAACATGTTTTCACAACCATTTCTCACCCCCAGCGCCATGCCCGATTCAACTTGTTTCGCTTCATTCTCAAAAAAGTCGATCAGCTGCGTGAGAAAGGAAACAAACGGGCCGCGTCCGAGCGCTATGAATGTATTTCGATACCCCTCAGGAAGCCGCCGCACATCCTGTTTCTCCCACTCGTTTTGAAGTGCTCCCCAGCCGCACCGCACTATCTGTGCGCCTCCCCGGGCCCTCCTCCCAGCCCATCCGCCGGCTTCCCACGTTACCGAGGGTATCGGTATTCGCAGTCAGCACTTCCCAACCACCAAAATAAGGCCACCGGCCTCTCTCTCCGCCTCCTCCCG
>VWZT01006311.1:193503-207726 GCA_013397055.1 Pachycephala philippinensis
CCCCGCCCCGCCCCCGCCGACCGCGGGCACCACCGGCCGGGGCGGGCGGGGGGCGCGGCGCCTGCGCCGTGGCGGCTTTTCCTGCCGCGCTGTGGGGCGGCTCCGCCCAGGGTCCGCCACCCCGCTCTCCCGCCGGGCCGGGGCTCTGCTGCGCTGGGCGCCTGGGGGCTCGGCCGGTTCCGCGGCTTGCCCTGACCGCCCCTTCCCCTCATTTATAGTCAGGAAGACAGGACATAGCCTTTATCTGCCCCTGGGGAGGTGTAGGTTAGACATTAGGATGAAATTCTTCACAGAAAGGGTAATTAGACAGTGGAGTGGGCTGCCCAGGTAGGTGGTGGAGTGACCGTCCCTGGAGGTGTTTAAAGAAAGACTGGATGTGGTAGTCAGGGCCAGGTTGTGGTTGACAAGGTGGTGTTGGGTCATAGGTTGGGCTGGATGATCTCAGAGGTCTTTTCCAACCTCATTGGTTCTGTGGTTCTGTGCCTCCCACCAGGGCAGAGGGCTCGGCAGCCCGGCACTTTGAACGCTGTGTTCTCTATGCTGAGATTGGTCACATTAAATGGTGGGTGGTCACATTAAATGGAACGAGTGGGAGGTCCGGCCGTGTTGGTCTGTGGTGTGTCAAGCGCCTGTCCCTGTGCCACGCACGGCATGGGCTCCCTTGGATCTCCTCTGCTGTTACTAGTTCACGTTCAGGTGTTCGGCCATGTGAGAAATGCCATGAAACAAGTAGGAAATGGCTCGGCTGCCAGCACTGCCCCAGGAGCAGGTGTCGCACTGCCTGCAGAGTGCCACAGGCAATGCTTCCCTCAGGAGTCACACAGCACCTAGAGGTGTTTGCAGGCTCCAGCAGCTCACCTTCCTCAAGAACTGAAGAGCCTTTGCATCCTGTTTTCTACCATGGATTCTTGAAGACACCGATCCTAATGTGAAACTCTGGGATCTGGCTTACACCCGGACCTCACCCCAGTCCCGCATTGGTGGTGGGCGTCTGTCTTGGGCCTGCACAATCCACCCAGCCCTCGGCCGCAGGTGACACGTCCGCTTCGGTGTCACTCCGGATCAAGCTGAGGGTATATTTGCTTCCAGACCCTGTAGGCACAGAGTCTGGTGAAAGCCTTTAGTGACTGACATATCCTAAAGCACAGGTAGTTCAGCAGGCTAAAGTTGTTTCAGAAAGCAGTATAGGACTAGGGTTCTTCACTCTACACATAAAAGCCCTCTTCAGTCTGTCCTGCTGTTAAAGGGAAGTTTGACAATTTGCCGGGAAGCATCTGTCATTGTGTGTAAGTGCAGTGCCCTGCTGTGGTGCTCTGGCCATTTTTTATTTCTCCTGAACAAATCTTACTGTTATCACTATGATTTTGTATGGAGCCATATAATCCATCATAATTTCTTGATGGTTTTCCTGCATCCAACTTCTCCCCTGCTGCTCCTCTGGCAGTGGTGACGTTCTTTCTTCATCCCCACACTCCACATCATGGCTGGGGAACGACAGATGTGATTTTCAAGGTGGCAAGAGGGGAGTGGTGGGGAATAAACTGCTTCATTACACCAGTAACGGGTGGATTTGTGTGAATGCAAAACATAAACCTGCACAAAGACAGGAGTTTGCATAAGCTGAAATTTAACCCGTTGGAAATGAGAGGTTCCTCTACAGTACAAATTGAGGATTTGATTATGTACAGTTGACTGTCTAGGCTGGCTGCCCTGTCTGGCTGGTGGCTGGTGACCCGTGGCTCACCTGGGCAGAATCAGAGCTTTCATCTGGGAAAGTAGCAGGGCAGCACCCTGAGAATGGAGACGTGTGCTTGAACTGTGCATTGCCACACTTTGGAAGGTAGAGTGACTCTACTGCCACCATACTCTCTCAAAAGTTATGACTACAGTTGGGGTTTACTGTTTCAACTTAGCATCAGCTTTCTTTAAAGCACTGACCTACATTATCAATTCAAGTTTTGCCACTGTGTGATTCCTCACACTGTTTTATTTTTTAAAAAGTTTTGCTTTAATCTAACATAGTATATTCAGAATACTGTTTCAATTGCATAACATTCATTTTTGGCCTCTTTTAAAGTTACGTTTTAGGAGCATCGGTGTTATAGGTAGGTCTGTGCATGGTTAAACATTGGTTGCTGACTTGCAAACTTATAGGAAAGACTTCTTCATTTAACAATGGGGATGTACTGTGGGGGATCATTGATTCTTGTGTGAGAACGTCACAGCCAAGGTGCTGAATTGTCAGTGATAACTGCTGTATGAAGGAAGTTAGAACAAATAATAGTAATGATGACATAGTGGCTTACTTCAAATGCCTCTGCCTGTCGTTTAGCTGTCATGCAATCTCATTTCACAGAAGACAGCAATATCATTTACTACGTTTGTTCTAACTTTGGGTATGTCATAAATGAGGACTGACTAACATTTTGTTTAGATGGACAAACTTCATGACAATCCACTTGTCTTTTTAATTAGCATTTCAAATAGAGAAAAAAATTATTTATTACAATTAGCAAACTTCTAACTTTTTTTTTAGTTCTACATCTCTTCTGACAACCATCCCAAAATGACGTGCATAATTTAGCTTAAGTTTGATTTTTAATGCAGGTTACAGATGAGGGACACCTAGCTGAAGGGGGAAGTACTTTGAATATGCACAGTCTTCTATTTTGTATGTATCTTCATATTTTCATATGTAATTAGATATTTGCATTTTGAGCTATGTTTCTTGACAGCAGCCCAAAAATGTAGAGTGTGTAAAATACACAATCTACACTGCAATGTTACTAGCAGAATTGAAGAGAATTTTTCCAGTTTCAGGTCCTCATGAACACGTTTAAGATGTTGCAAAGTATTAAACACAGTTCACCTGTGTTCCCAGCCCTCTGAGACATGGAGCAGGCAGACTCTGTTCTGCATTGCATTCACCCTGTATGATGCCAGGAGATACCATCACTTCCCTTGAGCTCTGGCATGTTCTCAATTCACTGTTCTGACCTTAATGAAGGGACTACTTGGTAACCGTGTTGCTTAACCTTCCAATGAACTAACTCTTGGAAGATATGTATCTGTGGATCATATAGATTATTAAAACAATTCAAAAAATGGAGAGACTTACAGAAAAATAGGAATATGTTATTTTAATTAAGCAAAAACAGAGTTATAATCACTCTTTCTAAAAATAAAATTAGACTCTTTATCAATCCTTAACATCTGCATTTAATATTTTCTTCTAAACAAAAATACAGATGTGATTATGTAGCAAATTACAGTCTTTGACAACGTATAGTATTTACCTTCTCTTACACTTACTTTAATTCTAATTTGGTCATTAATACTCGATTAATTACTGCAACATGTTACTTGTAGTAAAAGTGCCACAATTGAACTATAAACATGACATTGCCATCTTAAAACTGCTTTGCTATAAACTGTAGAGAATATACAGAGTTACAAAGTCGTTGTGTTTTTATCAAAATATACAAACCCCCCCAAACCTAACACAAGCTAACAATATTCTTCTTATGAACTATACAGTTATATAAAATATTTGTAAAATTATCTTTGTATTTATAAATATTCTACCTTATTTGCTTTGGTCTACATTTATCACCATACAAGTCCACTTAGAAGATATCTTTGTGTACTTTCTTTGAAACATCATTATACTTTTCTGTGTTTATTATTCTATTATCCTTATTTAAATGGAACCAAAGCTGCCATGAAACCAGAATTTCTCAAAGGGTTCATAGCATTCACCAGTGATAGAATAAGTAAGTGGACTATATTATTACTTCAATCAATACTGTATTATCATTTCAATTGTAGTTTTATTGTACCCAAGCTATAGTTTCTTTTAAAATATTCAAGAAGATGAAGGTAAGTAACAAACTGTGAACCATCACGGAGAATGAAGTTGAGGATCACTAACCCTTGTCGTGACTTAATTTTTTAACACTTCACAGGGATGAACATACATGACTATTGGAAATGCAGATACAGTACAACAGAGCCCTATCATGTAAAATGCAACTTGCAGACATACATCCGCCTGGACTTTTTTAAGCATCTCAGTTGAAATGAATCACACTTCCACAAAACGGTATTAACTGGAATATTTTGGTGCTGTCTTTCAGAAGCCTGTTATCCCAGTTCTTAGTGAACTGTGCAGTGTAAGGGTCACCATAACCCTTCAGTGTGGCAGGATGAGGGAGGCAGGAAGGCCAACACTCCTTCCTCCAGCAGCCCGCTCCTGGCCCCTCTCTGCTGTGGCCACGGGACATTGCTGGAATGGTTGGTGGGATCACTGAAAAGGGACATCTGAAGGTTAAATGTTGCATTTAAGGCATGGAGATGACAGGGAACCCCACAAACTGGCCCTATACCTGTTTATCCACAGGGATAGCCTCAGCGATATATATGGAAGCAGGAGTCTTATTTACCTTCTCCTCTCAAAATCAAAGTATTTATGGAGAGTTCCTCTATTGTTTGTGTCCAGGCATTATTCCAGGATGAGGATGAAAACTCTGTCTACATCTTCTGTTGAGAAGAATTATATTTCTAAAAGACAAGAGTTGCAGACCCACTAGGAGGTGGACATTTCTATACAGGATTTCTGTTTCATGAGAACAATTTTCTTTAGACCAATGCACCTGAAGAGTTCACCAGGCCATTGACATGGGGATTTATGCAGTTTGGAAGACTGGCTATAGTGAGTTCCACTGAACCTTTATTAAATGTCTCAGAGATATATAAACCTGGAATACTTCTCACACCATCACTCAGACTTAACAGTTATTATGGTAACTACAAAACTGAATATGGAAAGAAAAAGAGTAGTTTAAACTCCTGAATATGTTTTGTAAAGGCTGAGTTACAGAAAAGCATGGCAGAACTCAAATGTACTTCGGCACATGCAGGCCCATGAAACACTTCCCACCTTCACTTTAGAATACACAAGATTACAATTATTTTCTTTATAAACACATTACTTTTGTTAAAAAAAAAAAGCAATATATGGTTTCTGCAGCAAAAATTCCTTCTACAGAATACACCATGAACCTACTTATTTCTTTTGCCTAGAACGATTCTGACTCAAAACCAGAACTGTAAAATAGTTCAGCGACTAGTTTCTTGTAATGCTAAGTAGAAGGGTTTGGGTTGGTCATTTTCTTTCTCTCTATGTTAAGAGTCTATTGTGGCAGAAGTATTTTGGGTGTTTCAAATTAAATTAGTATTATTGCAAATACTAGTTTTTCTGTGTCACTTTTCTTTCTTTTGCATATATTGACACAGGTTTAGATGAAGAAATTTGACCTTACTAAATGGTAAGTTTCCCCATTCAATACATCCATATCTTCTCCAATACATGGTTTTGGATTTTTCTTCTCTTTTGCGCAATTGTCACTCAGAGTATAACTTCTGGAGTTACATTTTGTGTATGTTTCACTTCGCTTCCCTCTGAGCCAAGGAAATGTGGATTTTCCAGAAGTTTAGTGCTTTCATTACAAAACTGTTCTTTTCTATCTTGTGTGCCTGGACTTTTGAATAGATGTTTCTTCTGGTGCATTCCCAAAGCAGCTGCAGTCTTGCAAATTTTTGGGCACTGAAAGCAAGCGTATCCTTTTCCATTATGTTCACGTATGTGCCTTTGCTCATGGTTCCTTTTGGTAGAAAGATACAAGAAGCTCTGAAAGCAGAACTGACAGTGGTAGCGTTTTTCTCCAGTATGAATTCTTTCATGTATTTTGAGTGTTTCATTTAAAGTGAATGCCTTATTACAGTATTGGCAGACAAAATCTTTGACCCCCAGGTGAATACGTTCGTGTTTCTGTAGATTTCCAGGAACTGAGAAACATTTTCCACAGGTTTTGCAAGTGTAGGGCTTTTCCCCAGTGTGACACCTCATATGCATTTTTAAAGTGGATGGACTTTGAAATTGTTTTTGGCATAACTCACAAATGTAAGGTTTTGAAGCAGCTACATGCCAGTGTACATGTTCTTGAGCTTCTGCTGTGGAAGACTGGTCTCTTTCACAGAGCTCGCAATGCAGATTAGGCATTTCTGTGTTCTCCTCCTGGCTGACCACCTTTTCCTCAGGAGCATTCCTGAGTGCATACTCTCGACTGCATGTGTTGTGGCTTTCCACACTGATGTTCTTGCTTCCATGCTTCTTCCTCCACTTGGTCTTTTTCATTTTTCTTAGCTGTTTGGATTTCTTTTTTGGTTTGTAATTATAATAAGGTCTCCAGGGTTTATCACTGGAGTCCTGGTCACTTACATCATCACACATTTCTGTCAGCTCCAGGCATTCTGAGCTATAGAGTCTAGATGGGCTTTTTTCTTTTACCTCCGTTTCTGGCTCCTCAATGAGATTGTCCTGTTTGGACTCGTGTTTGGATTTTCGGCCCCTTTTACAAAACAGCTTAGATCCTAATATATGTCTTTTTACAATGGCTTCATTACCGATTTTTACTGTTATCTGACAAAGTGGCGCAACATTGCTGTCAGCAGACGTTCCAGGTAAGGCAGGCTTTGCAATGTATGTTTCAGTTTTACTGGACTCTTGGACAGTATTTGTAGTTTTGCTACATGAACCTCCAGATCCTATGACATGCTGCACATCCTCAGTTGCTTCTGCTCTGTTGTACAGCAGTGTTTTCTTCTTCTCCTTAATAGTTTTTGATTTTGTAACGCACTTTCCGTAATTATCTGACCCATACTTAGAGTCATCACTTACTGACTGACTGGGTAGGTTATTTGAAGATTCTGTCTTACTGTTTTCTATGGAAGTGACTGTTTTACTGTGCATTATTACTGATGAAACTCTGCTACTGTGCATTATAACAGATGGTGCAGAACTGCTGTAACTGATGACAGAGGTTGAATTTTCACTCACGTTACCTAAAGACACAACCGAGGAATCACACTCCTGCGAACCAGGGTCATTTGCAGCAGTGGAAACTCTTTTTTCAGATGGGAAAAAGTCCCTCTGCAGGTCAGAATTTAAGATACCTACTCCCCAAGAGGAAGAATTCTGAGTATTTGAGGAAGATGCTGTATCATTACGTGAAGATGTATCCAAGGCCAGAGTTCTGTTGTTTGACATTATACTGTGTTGAAAATTCAGCGGTGGTAGCTCAGAGCTAAGAGAACTTGGAATGAAACAGTTAGTAGAAGCAGTTTCATTAGCCTGGGTACTTGGTGGAACATTTTCATAGGAAGAATTTCGATAGGATTTGTAAGGCAGTCGCCTGCATTTCATAGGTAAGAGTCGATACAGTTTGTATGGGTACATACTTGGCTTTAAACCCCCATTAGCGGTCTTTTTATTTACTGAGAGGCGATGGTCAATTGCATGGAAAGACTTCTGGTGATTTTTCAGTATATAGTAAGTCATGAAGGTCTCCAGACAGAAAATGCACTGGTAGCGCCTCTCTCCAGTGTGCCAGATCTCATGTCTGGTGCGGTACTCAGCTAACGCGAAGACTTTATTGCAGTAGTGACAAGGGTACGTTCTTCTCCAGGAATGCACATTTGCATGTCTTCGAAGGCTGGACAATGTGACATAACTACGCTTGCAGACAACGCAAGTGTATAATATCTGCCCATCAACAACTTTAACCAAATGATCTGTTTCTGGTAAAGTGCAGTTTGCATTAGAACAATCACTGATGCTGTTTTCAGACAACACAGGTTCTGTGTTTGCATATGAACTTCCATTCCGTGCCTCTGTAGCAGTATAGTTATCTGCAAAATTTTGTTCATTTCCATTGTGAGCCGGTAAGTTACTTGATCTCATGCAGACTTGTTCATGACTTTCCAGTATATTGAGATTTACAAATTGTTTGCTGCAGTATTTACATACGAAAGTTTCCTGATGCTCTGAATGGAGCTGAAGGTGAGCAGTGAGTAACGCCCTTTCATTGAATGATTTTGCACAGCAGTTACAACTGTAAACAGGTGGAGTGACAGTCGTCCCAGACGCAGAGACATTAGCAGAAGTGTTTTCTTCTTCTCTGGATACATGCAAATCTCCTGCTTTATTTTGAGATTTCGGAAAGGAAGTAATTGTCTGATCAGTAACTGCTTCCTGCTGGGCTTCTGCAGTGGTTACTGTAGAGGCTGGTGCTTTTGCTATAGCCAAACCAGTACCCTGGGGCTTAAAGGATGACTTAGGAGTACTACCTGCTTGTTTTCCCTGCTGAATGACTGGGGTGGCTTGGTGATTTTCATAGCGGTCCTCACCCACCTGGTATGAAGGGCTACTGTCCTGTTCAACAAAAGGTGCTCCTTGTGAAGTATCTCCCCCAGAAGAAACTGCATAGGAGTGTTCAGCCAAGGTACTGGCTGGCTCAGCATCTTTGCACACATCGCTTCTGTCAAGGCTGATGTTGGGAGCTTGTATTGTCTCAGACACCTTTTTAAAGCTGGCCCTCAGATCAAGGGGAGAAAACAAATTGTTTTCTGTTTCAAAAATTGAGAATGCATTTGTAATTCGTGGTCCATTTGTCACAGCAGAATCTTCATGTCGCTTTTCATGTTTTTCCTCTTTGACAGTCCCTTTTTCATTAACACAGTATGCATAGGGGCAGGGGGAACTTGAAAAATTTACATCTGTAAGATCTTCTAGAAATGATATTCCCAGTTTTTTCCCTGCAGCTGCAAGGTCTGTTACAGTCTCCTGCCTCTTAACAACTACTGTGGAACTGTAGATGTAATTCAGTATCTCTGTAAACACTTCAGCTTTGAGATCATCTAACTCCAGTACATGACCTGAAATACAGATAGTACGACTCCAAAAAATGTTTTTAAAGTAAAGGCTTGAAGCTGCCAGCACATTACTATGGGCTTTAAATTTGGTGTCTTCCACAATGATGGTGACATCGCATAAAATACCCCGAATGCGCTGTTCATTTAAAATGGAAAGTACAGTGTCACTGTGGAAGTCATCCTTGAGATCCTTTGAATGGGACATGACTGTCATCTACAAGAGAAAAAAAGTAAATATATTTAGAAGGCATTTTTCATCCATTTCAGTTACAGATTAAGTTTATAGTTCTATATTATTGTATATATTTTTTTAATTAATTAACTTTTCAAGTTTGAGTAAAATTTTGTCATAATATTTCAGGTTTAAGTCATCTTACATTCACTGGTGCCAACACTACTGCAGGAAATGTCTGTCCAGATCACGGAGGCCAGAGCAGCAGTAGCTCCTCAGCAGGAGGCAGAGCATCCCTCTCACTCCCTCCTGGCATGGACCTGCTGCCCATCCTGTACCTTCCACTGGGAATGCAGCCAATGGCTTTTGCTGTGCCAGGGGGTGCAGCTGCTCAGGGTCACCCCGAAGGACTCCCTGAAGCCTGGATGGAATTCCCCAGCATGCCATGGAGGGACCTGGCACAGGGGAGGGGAAGCTGGGTTGCCGTGGTTCTGTGCAGAATGAGGACTTTGCTTTCTGGGGCTGTCAGACACCGACTTCACAACACAACTGCATCTGATCTCCTCGCTAAGCTCGTATTTAAATCACAGCAAGAGAGTCTCAGTTACAGGCCAAGGCTTTATAAGCAAATGAATGCACAAGAACACAACTTGGTAGACAACAGTGAAGTACCTATACACTGTTTATGTGAACAGAATTTTTTTTTAATAGTGAATTAATTTATTAAATAATTTATCCTACTATAAAATTACTGAAAATTTGTGAGTAAAGCAAGTAGAAAATACTGGAATAACAAGCAGAAAATAAGAAAATTTTTTCTTCAGTTATAGTTTAGATTTAGTGTTCACACTTTCTAATTAGTGTGTTCTTAATTTCTTTCAAATAATAAGGTTTAATTGCAGTAATAAGTACCATTAAATAACTGTTAATCAATAATAATGAGGTTTAATGCTGACAACAACTGTTTAGATTAACCAGGCTGTTACTACATGAATATACTGGTTCATTCAGTTCAGAGAAAATATGCAAAATATGAATGAAAAATATTCTGAAAAAAACGGATTAATTTGCCAGCTGAATTTGAATTTTGACAATCTTTGACAACTGAATTTAGTATCTGGTGAAAATCTCTGTCTTCACCAGATAGTTTTTATCAAATTCAGATCTGTATCATATAATGAGGTTTGTTCCTTTTTTCCCCATCTCTGAGTAGTGTTTTCAACTACTATGGTCCATTTCTGACTTCAAGTCATGAGGAAATAGTTGTACTACTGGCACTTACCAATCACTACAGTAAAAAAATCATACTTCTTAAAGACCCTTTTCTTTAAACTTGTGGAAGCAAAATGCACATTAAAGAATATTACCAACTACAGGTATTTTGTAAGACTAAAATACTACAACACTCTAATTCCAAGTTAGGAATGACCTTCTAAACATTCCATCTGCTGCTCCAAACTTTAATTTTCAGCTTGAAAAACTTTATGAGGACCCTTACCCTCAAATATTTTATGTTAAGAATGCCAGTACATAAGATGGATTTGATCCAAATGGCAAAATAAAGGCTTGATCCATATTCACTAAGCAAACAGCAAGGGCCATTTAGAACACACTGGCGCTCTCACCCAAAATATCAGGAAGTAATCCCTTCTGGGAACTGGGGTCTTTAAGGTAGGTAATACAAGTCATACACCCCTGCTCTAACTAATCTAATTACACTTAGGACACTTCTATCACAAATCCACAAACTACTTCACTACTTCACAATCAAATTACACAAAAAGCCTTAGTGTGAAGACAAACCCCATATACTATAAACAAAACCGTAATTTGGTACATTATGGATGAAGCTTGGAAGTAAAATCTGTACTTTGCAGCATGGCTATTGCTTCTATCAGGAAAGGTGTTGCCTATGCAAACAGTCAAAATTTCTAATAGACTTTGATGGCCGAGAATTTTCAATGCACAGAATTCAGAACAAAACTGTGATTCATATAAAATACCTCTGATGTTTCCCATGATATGCCATGGATGTCAAGAAATGAATTCATCAGTATAATGGTGATAGAAATGTACATGAATATTATTTTGATTATTTTATCACTCACAGCAACTGTAAATCTAGATGCATTGTTTTGTGCCTCAAAATCCTAAAATCATAGTTTATGATGGGTTTGTTTATTACACTAATTTGGCTTAAAATAAGGCATATTTACTCATTTGGAATGGCAACCTGAAATTCACAGTGTTTAGCTATAGTTATCTGCTTTGGTTCGGTATCTAAAAACCCAGATATAACTGCAGATAGTTTCTGGCATATCAAGTCTGCAGAAAGCATACTGACAATACTTTTCTTCCAGCAAGCAGCCACTATTCCAGAATTGATTCCTTCTTCTCACTGACAGTGTCTGAGATTATATCTGACTTGCTCATGTGATGTGGTATTAGAAACCAACTGTCAGACATCAAAAACATTTCACAACAGGAGCTATTGATAGGGTTATTTCCTGAGTATAGGAAATAAATGATGTCAACTCTACCTCCCAGTGAACTGCCCCACAGGAACTTGCCTGCGTTTTTTCTGCTTCTTTATTGGAGACAGCTGGTTTTAGTTCAAAGACACATCATCTGACAGACTGTTTGCTAAGTGTATTAGACTGCTACTGCCATGCTGAGAGGCATAAAAACCCAAGTGGGTTTAGTACAAGTCTTATTATTCAACTAATTATGTCAAAATTTATCCTCCTAAGGACAAAAGTGAGTATTTTTAAATTTCTACTTGCCAAGAACATAGATTGCCAGCTTTTGCAGTCCTGGATAATTTGGTATGCCCCCTAAAATATTAAACAATTTCTGGTGTCAACACTGTAGAAATAATCATTTGCTATTTGGTCATTTAATTTTTTTTTCTGTGTGCTAAACCATAAGCCAGATATCTCACTGAAAAATTATACAGAAAAATTCCAGAGCAAATCAGTTTTGAGAGCCAATGCTTTTTACTTCTTCATCTCAACCTACACATGCCCCAAATAGTCCATTTATTCATGTCCTTAATGATTCTCTACTGCTTTCTATTTCACCTGTCTTGCTTCTTACATTTGTAAAAACGTGTCTGAAATGCTATAAAATCAAAATGCCCTACCTAGCACACACATAAATGGAGTATTTTAGGAATATTTTACATTCCATTTGCAGTTCATACTATAAATGAAAACCTGCTCTTCAGTTTCCAAGGGAGCACTACCAAGAACCAAGATACACAGAGATCAAACTTTTCAGATGTGTAAGTATTAAATATTTTTCACTAAAACGCTGGGAAGTCCATTCAGAATGTAACTACTCTTCTGTATGATTTTTATTATAGAGTTATGGAAGAAATTTTAGTTTTATTTGTAAATGTTGCCCAAAACATATATAAATACCATTTGACCTATTAAACGGCAACAAAACTCCTCAGACAGCTAATCCCTCTTTTTTTGACACAAATCTCTTATTTTCATACTTTTTACTCTCAATCCAGACATAAATAATTTCTTAGGAATCTGAACATTACCTTTGTAGCATTACCTAACGGTCTTTGGTATACCTATAAATAACTTCAGGTTCAGAACAGCAGAATTTTTGATTGGGAGTTACAGTACTATTTGCAGATTTTCTGCAAAAACAGTAACAGAATTAACCTGTCATTAACAGTTGTTGAATCACTTGGAGAAATAAGATCTAAATATTCATCTGAAACTTAAGTGTAATGGTCAGTAGGTTTATTAAATTACAACAGTACCTTTTCTGACATCAACAGAACACCACTCCAGGACAACAGTCATACATGAAAATAAGTAATATTGAAAGTTAATGTCAAGATCAGAGATTGATGCATCCAAACACAAATTTGACTACTTATGCCTCACAGATGACACTGCTAATTATAAATAAGGCAGCCAGCTCTATGTGGACACAGCTGAAGAGTAGAAGCTACTGTTAATTTTTATATTAACATTACTTTGAAGCCAACAAACAGTTCACAAGAAGTTTTACTGTCCCATGAATACTAAATACAAATCTTTTGCTACCAAAGAGAACTATTACAATCTAGGAATATTCTTCTAACTTCTGCTAATCTTTTGAAATCCACTGCCAGGCAAGTGTACCCCAATACATATGAGAAGACGTTATTTATTCCACTTCAGTCAGCTAAATTTGAAAGACAAGCTAGTGGCATAACAGAAAAACTCCAAAGCATTAGGGGCAGTTGCTAGTACCCAGGCAAAATCAAAACCAGCAAGATAAATGATGAACTGTAGTAAGAATTCTACTTGTCTTACTCCACAGATTTCTACTGGGATTTTAAGGTGCTAATATCTTCTGGTACTTACCTTCCTTACGTTCAGTCTCACCCTACTGTGTAAAGGTACTCTGAAGTCTTTGGTTTTTGTTTCCAGCCTGCTTCCCCAGCTGAGGAGGAACATTCACCTGTATCTAACTCCCCTAAAGGACCCTGTTTTTGTTCTAGAGCCGAAATGGAGTCAGGCATCACCAACAAACAAAACCCCCCAAACAAGTACACACACCCCCCACACATCCGCCCCAGCTCTGATCCTTGCTTACCTGGAAACCTATTGTCCAACCATCACTGCTACGGTGACTGCCCCGCTTTTCATGGAATCATTTCACCAGTCCCATGTCGGCAGCAGGGCTGCCTCGATCAGGGTGCTGCAGCCTCCCTGCAACCTCGGGCATGCAGGGCCGTGTTCGTGGTGTCTAATGATGTTAATGATGTCTAATGACTTTGAATAGCTCGCAGGAGCGTGTAGCTTAGTGCTCACTCTACAGAGCTACACGTTACTTCAAGTGCATTGAGAGATTTTTGTCTCTGAACTCTCGCTGCTCACATCCTTCCCTGTTGCTCTAGAACAGCATTACAAACTTTTCAATGTTGTTTTTCAGCCTCGCACTTTCCTCTTTCAATTCAGACAGCTGGGGGGGCTGGGGAGGGGTGATGGAATTTAGCCTAAGAGTATGTCAGTGTTAGCAGACCTCTCATGCCCCGCGACGAACCATTCTTTCAGAACCGGGACTCTTTCCCACTATTAGCATCCCGACCTCAATTCTCTCACTCCGTGCTTTACGCTTCCCATGACCTCCCCCACGGCACGGAACAGCCCCCACGGCCTCAGCAGCGCCTCGCTCGGACACGCAGGACGAGCCCGTGCCCGGGGGCTCTGTGGCTGCTCTGTTCCCCCCAGCACCGCCCTTCCCGCCGCGGGTGGGCTCCCCCTGCC
>VWZT01006311.1:208190-248580 GCA_013397055.1 Pachycephala philippinensis
TTTGCTGTGCCGATCCCGGCAGTGGGATTGCCCGAGGTCTGCCGGGCAGGGCCGGGCCCGCGCCCTCCGCCGCTGCCGCGCGTGTTCCCTGTCCTTATTCCGCAGCGAGCGCCTCGTGCTCAGCTAACGCGGCCACCGGGAGCTTGGGCCCCTCCGCCAGGCTCTTCATAGGCAACCACTGGAAATTTAGACGGATGAGGAAACGAGGCGCTCCCAACACCCGGCGCCTGCTCCACGGCCATCAATGCAGCGCTGCGCACGTCCCTGAGAATTCTTGGACCTAACACGGGACTTCAGTGCCTGACTGTCCTTCCAGGCCTTTTCTGCCAGGGAGAAAGATAACGTGTTTCTGGGCATAGATGGCTCTGTGCTACTTTGTGCCACTTCCCTCCAGAAAGCAGACATGAAACATTTCCTTGGAAAAGAATACCTGAAATAAATTACATTTGACTGCTGAATTATAGTCACATTTACCCTTTTCCTTATCTGATCATATTATATTTTTTAAAAATATATGTAGTTACTCAAATAGTATGAGGAAATTTGTTTTAAGCAGTATTCTTACTCATAATTTAGGTTTCTTAGTATTTTTTACTGCTTCAGGAAACAAGCACAACACTACCATAAGTGCTTCATAAGCAGTAACAAATGCTCCCATAGATAAACAAGGACCGAGCTTGATTTCATATGACCAGATGCTCCAACACATTTAGTACAGTCCTCTCGGATACCGTCTCTCTCAGCCTCTCACTTCAAATAGTCAGCAAAGTCTGTTTTCTCAGGACTTGGAATCATGAACCTTAGAGAAGAACTGGGCTTTAAGACAGGTGAAAAACATTGTTAGATAAATGAGCAGTTTGGTTTTTGTCTTAAAGCTTGCTTTTGTCCAAGGCTAATGTATGTTTATTTTTACAAGGTATTGTGTATAAGGCTTCACTGGACAGAAACTTTATTTTCAGATCTTAAACCTATGCATTAAAAGCATTGAATAGTAGGAACTAATTCATTTTAGACAAAAAAAAAAAAAAATCCTGAAGCATGAACTATTTCATCATTGTCACTCTTGATGGGCCTGGAAGTTAGAACTTTGCTAGAGCCTCTTCATGATAAATGCTGCTTATCATCTCAGGAAACTGCTTAATAGCAACATAACATGCAAAATCTATTATAAAGAGGGGAGGCCTTTTTTTTCCCCAGCATTCTGTCTCGGAACTGTCAGTGCTTTCCTGGTTGGTTAAAAGCTACGGAAAGAAATTTTTTCATGTCAGGAAATTGTAACAATTTCAGTGACTTACCGATACACACATCTTTCACTAATTTATACAATCCACGTTAGAAGTTCATCTTAGAAATACTGAATATCTCTGTGGAGGGCTTAATTCCTTCTTTAATTCTGGATCACTGGAATTTTACGTATAAGTTCACCTACTGAAGCAATGAGTATGTTTTTGGCTTAGGGCTCTCTGCCCTATAAAATACTATATCTTTAATCTCATGGCAAATTGAGGTATGAGATGACCAGTAGCTGTTCACCAACAGCTGTAGGAGGGGGAACAAATAATTGAAGAACACAGTGGTTTTGATTGCAAGGGCAGAGTGTGTCCCAACCTTCATTTTTATTCCAACCTACATAACGGATAAGCAAAGTTTCATACTCACATGTAGGTCACTTTTAATCTTGGACTTTGCCTATTGCTTATTTGCTGTCGTTCCTTTATTACTGTTTTAGATATGTATATAAGTAATCATATGTATTAATGAAGATTTTTGACACAAGTGTCATAAAAAGTATTTGTGACAAGTGTGTTGTCAGTAACAATACAATAAAATGGATTAAAATAAACCTGTTGTAATCCCTTAAAAGAAATAAATGCCATACTGAAAAAGCATCTTGAAACAAATTTAAGGAAGATTAGGTTATTAATTCCCCCTAAATCTTAATTAGAATTGATTATTTTAAATTGTTTTGAAAATCAGATGCATAACCATTATTGGTATAGCTGATACATCCAACTTAGAGACAATAATTTATTTGTACTTGAACATTGGATGCTCTGGCAGTCTTAATATCTATAGACAATATAACAGATTCGGAGAATGAAAAAATGAGTCAAGTTTTCTCTCTTTTTTTTAACAGGGTGTTTTCTTAAGGCAACTTTAGCTCATCCACTAAAATAAGAATCACCTTTTCTGTGACTAGTAGTGTAATTGAGGGTACTAATTTACATACACACACACACACACACACACACACACACACAAACACACATATAGATATACATTATTTGAGCTATTGGGAATTCACAGTCCCATTAGCTCCTTGTGTGTTAAAAATATTCTTCAGAATAAGAGGTTTCTAAGGTTGTCGTGGCCTCACACAAGGTTTTACATTATCATTGTAATGTTTCATGTAAAACCAAATGCATGCAGAGAAAATGGAGGCACTGATGCTGCAGTCAGACCTGTGAATGCACTGCGGTGATATCTGGGAGAAGTCAGACAAGATCCATTTGCTCTGCAGTCTTGATTCCAGGGTGTAAGCCCCAATACAAATAATATACTTTAGAAATAGTGAGCCCCTGGAGTATATGTACCAATTCCTATTAAACATATAAGTGATTGCATATCACGGCACACAAATACTATGTTCATTTTAGAAGGAAGTCCAAGTAGTTTAGCAGTGGAGTATTTCTCATATGGTAAAATTGCAAGATACAGAAAAAATTTTCAGCAACTCTCTTTAAAATGTGTAAAACAGTTCTGAGGTTAATGAAATGGTGGTGTTCAGATGCTTTGCTGAAGTCTGATAATCTCACTTCTGCAACTCGTGGCATGTGGTATTCTTTCCTTAAGAGTATTTCACACTGCCTCAAAAAAAATGTGCCAATATTCCTCTCTAGTCAAGCAGTTTCAGTTCTTAAGCAACAGCAGAAAACAACATATAGAGCATTACTCAGTCTTCCACATTCCTCATGAGCAACAGGAGTTTGGCCAGGATTTGACTGGTTTCTGTCTCAGTGCCTAGACCAGCCTATCCATGAGAAAAGTGCTTGGATAGACTGTCATCTCCATTGCTCTCCCTGCTGAGGTGAGAGCAGCCAGTGGTGCTGCTGAGAAGGAAACACAGCTCCTCTGCACCCTCAGGCAGGCCAGCCCTTCACGCAGGAGTGGGGCACACCAAAGACCCAGCAGCCCAGAGTGGCTCCAGCTGCCCTGTGTAGTCCATGAGCAAGGGAAAGAGTTCCATGTGCAACCCTCCTCCTCTTATTCAGCATCAGGTGGAGAGAGAAGGAGCCCAGTTACAGCACCTGCAGCAGCCCCCTGCTCCTCCAAGTCTGGTGGAGAGGAGAGAATCCTGGGACAACTCTTGGCTCTCAAACTGTGTGAGCTGTGCATGTGCACTGAACCAAGTCTTTCTCCAAGAAATGCTGCCTTCTTAAAATTTAGGCCTAATCAGAGTCCCGTTAATGCTAAACAGGACACATACAAGCAATTTTTAAAGGTGTAACTTTTTCTCTTCCACCAGTCTAAAAAAGAAAATGAAGCAACAACAATAACTAACCTAAATCCAAATTCTTCTCTTGCACAAAATACAAAAGCTTATGTTGTACTGCTACTAAGAATCAGCTGACTTTACATCTTGCTATCTCTGAACAATCTTAGTATTATTTTCTATTTAAGTCTTTTTTTTTTTTATGTGCTGCTGACAAGCCGTTTTCTAGCTGCCTACACTTGTGGGACATATCAGTCTTTAGCTAGCAGAGATCAGTTGCAAACATGAAGCTATGTTTACAGACAGAGTGACAACAACAGACATTCTTCTGTTGCTGACTCTTGTCAAATGTAGTGATTAATATATTTGAATAGCTTTAAACAAAAGAAGCAAATGAAACATTTAGGTTTTCTTCATTCAGAAGAATTACTATATGCTATTCTGTTGCCTGTTTGGTTATCAGAAAGATAAAATAAAAGTAGTTGAACTCAGCCTCCATTTTCGAATTTTCAGAGGAAGCATCATTTGAATATGGTAGCCAGCATCCACAATGTAGGCTCAGGGCTGCTGTTCTGGGTGAGGTGTGCTGGGGGCCAGGCCAATGCAGCTGTTCTTGCCCTTTACTACAGCTGATGTAGCAAATCATGATGGGCTTGAAATAGAGTTCAACCCCTGCCCGTGCAAACACCTCATTCAGCTGGTCTGCCAGATGGCTGGACACAGCCATTTTGGAAACCAGAATTGGTCTTCAAGCTATTAGCTGGCCACCACTAGTCTCCAGTATTCCTTAAAATATTGCAAAATGTTTTTGGTTTTGCTGTTGTTTTGGTAAACCAAAACCAACATACAAGTGATAGCTATTGCTCTGAGTCATCACTTTAGCATGGCCAATATTATGACAACTTACTGGACGCACAAGAACTTCGTATGCTCTAAAATATTCTTATGCTCCATTTTGTGCTGACCAAAGTGGCCCAGCCCGAGCCCTGCTCCTCCTTTTCCATCCTATTGCACGTTTCCAAACTAAAGGCTGAAGCAGGCTCTCTGCTCGTGCAATGGAGAAGGACCATAGCAAAAGCAGGGAGCGCTGGCAGCACAAGGAAAACTGTGATGGCTTCAGCTCTGGTTTGTGCTGCTTGCTCTGTCACCAATGTGAACTGCTCGGCTCTGAGCTCAGCTCAGGTAGGGGACAACAACAACAACAACAACAAGAACAACAACAACAATTAATAGTAATAATAAAACCCCAACAGCTGACTTGCCTCTCCCTAATAATTTCTCAAACTCTTACTCACTCAAAAGCCTTAATAGTAGCATGTGATGGTAGATAACCACATTGTTTATGGTTCAGGATCACAAAAAGATTCATGTGACCATATTCAAACTATCTGAAATTAATACTAGATTCTGGTATTGATTGTCAATTTGGCTGCTGAGAGTTATGGAAATGTTGAACATTGTTAGGATAATCTTCATTTCCTAAATCTCATTGTTATATATGAAGTCTTTTCTCTTACTAAACACTCCAAAAATGCAAATGGAAATATTTTAATTGACTTCAAGGAAAATTTAATTAGGCTACTTGTCACATAAGCAACTTCTCAGATTACACCCACTGAATTTAAAACCAACATCTGCAGATTTCCATTTTCCCCATCTTTTTAATTAATAGGATTTTAGACTTATTTCGTAAAAATATGTAATTTGGGGATAACCCAGAGGGTTGTACACATTTTTCGCTTCATATATAAATTAATACTTTAAGAAGAAAGGCCAAAAATAACCTGTACATAAACTTGCTGAAGTCAGTACACAAATTTCTCAGAACTGATCTTATTTATCTGAGCTTCTTTTTAATCCAGGACTGAACACTTGCACAGAAAGTGTGAGTGCTGCCTAAATTTTACATCTAGGTATTATTCCAAAAGTCCATGAACAACTGTCATTTTGACTTCAACAACTGTTTCTCCACCCCTGCCTCTTCCTTTTGTTGACTGGCAGAAGACAACACTTGGGTCATATCTCTTTGCCTGGATACATTGGATAGAATGAGCGTGCTACAAGCAACACCAGCTTCATTCTTATTCAGTGGCTTTAGTTTGTCACTGTGTAAAGCAATATGATCATGCTTGTTTCTGAATGCTGGTGCAAGATCCGAATTGAGAATGCCTGAGCATTTCTGAAAGAAACTATAACCCATCATTTCCCTCCATATTTTGTTGCTGAAAGCACTGCTATAAGTATTTAGAATCCTAGAGGAAGGTTTCCATTTGCAGACCAAGCCTACCATGCCGATTTTATCCAGTTATTGCAAGCCCAATTGAAAGTGCCATGATAAAAAATCACAAGAGATATTTCCATTGAAAACATGACGGGTTTTGGTTAAAACCTTTGAGTATTAGGAATCCACATTGGGCCATGCCCAGAAATCTTTTTATATGGTGATTTTCAAGATGCATGCATTATTGTGAGCACATGGTATGTAAATGCATTGGGCTGCTTAATAAGCATTCACTGACACACATCTGCAGCTTTGCTAATGTACCTTTTATTCCTATGTGGTTGTCAAGGAAACAGGTTATGGCCCAGTATTCTGTCTAAAATGTACTGAGCAAGTGTTCTATGATAATTTACTTAAAATAGGTACAATTAAGGTTTTGTAGCTCATTGGTTCTGTAAATGCAGGTAACCTGAATTTATCTAATTGTAATGTTTCATTGTTTAGTTTAAACCACCAATGCTATTTTATTGTCTCTGAAAATCCATTACCATTTTCTATGTCAGACAACATTGTGTATTAAAAGTAAATTTAATTACAGAAAGCATTTTGAGATATTCTAGGAATTGAAGAGGGTTTTTTTTGGCTTCTGGGGTTGTGGTTTTTTGGGTTTTTTTAAAATTTGGTTCTTTACTGTACATTCTGCCTGGTGACCTTAATTACTTATTTCAACTTAGAGATACCACAGCGAGAATGACTCTGACGCAACAAACCGTTTCCTACCAAAATTTGTGCAAATAGTGCCACCGAAGTCAATGGGATTTCTCCCTTTCTACAACATGAATTATACTCTTTGGTACAAAGGACCACATTAAAAATTAATGAATTAATCAGGATTTCACTGATTCTTTCATTCAGTACATATATACCTTAAATCTAAAGCACAGATACCAGGCATACTTATTCTAACCAAGATTTTTATTGGACATTCACTATAAGAAAAAAGGAAACTGCTAATATTTGAAAAAGCCGTGCAAAATGGGAACTGATATTTTGAAATGTCCTTTGTGATTATTTATCACAATACTATACCTGAATCTACAAACTGCTCTTTCCAGCTCATGAATCAAAAGGCTTTTTACTGTCCCTGATTACAGTAATGTATAAAGGTAGGGATTCTATGAACTATACCCAGCTTAACCAGCACAACAGTGTCAGAAATGGGCACTGGCACTGAGAGTTCCTCTGCCTTTACTGGGTGGCACAGGTTTGTAATGAACACTCGTGACTGGGATCCAGAGCTAACATACTGGCATGCTCAGGAGGTTTGAGTGCCTACCAATATGTTTGGTTTGTACAGATCACTGGAGGCTGTAACAACCTGTTTCAAAAACTATTCTGTCTGATTTTGTTTATCCAACCTCTATGGCAATCCAGCAGGAACTGGAAAAATCCAACAATATTGACATGAGAATAGAGCAATGTGGTACCATAGTGAGAACAAATCTTAAATTCTTGTCATAAATTAGAAATTAACAGAAAATATACCCATGTAATGCAATGGTGATGGTGTTAAATAATTTATCTCTATTTCCATATGAGATTATCCCAAGAACTTACCCACCTAAAATCAGGTTGTTCCTCTGTTAGAGTCTTTTAAAAGTGGTATTGACAGGTATTTTCAGCAAAACCATCTCAGTAATTTTGTGAACTGTGTGGCTACAGTGTATCAGCCTGCAAAGGGAAAAATCCAAATTTAATGACTGAATTATTAGATGAGTACTAAGTTCCATATACATTGTGTAATTCATCAAAATTTTCCCTGGGGTGCTGTAGGACTCGAAATCGACATCTGGGAATTTTAGAACACACCAGCAGTAAACCAGTACCATTAACCAAATTTCTGCTGCATTGTTTTATTATGATGTAACCTGTGTAGTGCAGACTGAACATAATGATATGTTCTAGACAGAAATGTAAGGATGTTTTCAAGTTTAAAGTAATTATTGTGAAAGACATTTTCTTTCTCCTCTGTCTCTTCCACCACCTTTCTTTTGATCTCTCTTGTCACAGATATCACTACAGTATCTGTGATAATGACATTTCTAGGCAACTGTTGTTCTCTGGAATACACTTCCTGTATTTCTCTGTGACAATGTTTATTCATCATTGTCAAACATCCTGATTTTATTATTATGTATCAAGCATCCTAAAAGGTTTTGCTGTAACAGTATAAAAATTATGCGGAATATGGTTTTGTTTCAAAGATACTGAAAAAAATTAAATTGTTCCATAGAGAAATTGCAAAATCATGCAGATAAGGCCTTATGACTCAGCTGATAGGCATTCATACAGCAGCAAGTATGGAGCAGCAATTAAGAATACATAGCTCCATCCTCCATTTGCAAATACACCGTATGCTTTTATCAGTAACATTGTACAGGTAATACAGGATCCATTACTTTTGCTTTAAAGGTAAGAAGATAAGCTAATTTTTTGTTTGGTTTAGTCTTGTACCTTTTTAGTATATGTTAATTTGAATAAGAAATCTGTAGCTCACATCTGCCCGTAACAAAAGCCAGAAAAAGAAAGAAAATTGCATTAAGTCGTTATTATTACCTCAAATTCCAACAAAGGCATATTCATAAATGACTAAAATATGTTAAATGTGAAGCTTAAACATCATATTTGGAGGAATCCAACAGTAAAAGATCTTACCAAAGCTAAAGATTTCCCAAATTTGGTAATACCGGAATTCAAATACAGTATTACACATAATAAAGCCCTTTTAATGATTAGTAAAGCAATTTATGAGATAAAGTACAACAGACACTAGATACCTCAAAAGGGTTAATTAGTACCTATTCATTACTACCAGAATCTGTTTAATAGTATGACAAATATTACCTGACCACAGATAGTTTCCCACTGAGAGACCTGCAGTTTCAAATCAAAATGAAGGTTAGAGGCAGAAGTAACCCTCATTAGAAAGGCCATTGAAAAACAATTAGGGCAGTGTCCAAGTGAATAATTTTTTAGTTTGATTTAATTTTTACTCATGCTTTGTTAATATTTTCTGTTAGGCAGAAATGGAATTTGCATGGATAAAGAACAAATTCCAGTTATAAAAAGGGAGGCTCAGTATCAACAATTAGACTTCCATGATAAAACTGAACCCTCCCCCCCCAACCCACAACAAAATAAACCTGAAAAACCCAACAAGCCCCGCTGACAATAACATTTTCAGGCTGTACTGGAGGTGGGAAAAACTGCACCTGCTCCTCCACGCCCTGGTTAGCCCCCTCGGCTAAAGAATAAAATGGATGAAGTTTACAGAAGAATTTTTATGCACCTCTGGCTACAACATTCTGACGCTCTGCATTAGCTGGATGTAAGTGCCACTGAAATAGCTACAGCAACCCACGTATAACAGTCAAACTGGAAGCAGCTCGCTAATTACTGGACTCCTCCTTAATAAAGAACTCAGTTTCTTTCGCTAGAAGAAATTACTGTTCGCAGGCTGCCAATGAGTTTTTCCGGACTCACGAAAGCACTTGAGTTCAGTCATATTCATTACAAGAGGACTCGCACCCCTTAACAAAGAGCAAATTTGCAAATGGATTTAAAACAACTGTAGGGAAATGTGCTCATATAATGGAGCCACTTTAAAAAAATGCCTTGAGTGGGTATGTTTAAACACCAAAATATAATAAAAACAGTTTATTGCTAAGTGCCCCATCTTTTCTAAAGATAAACATCAGAGGCAGTACATAGATTTGACATAGCATTTCCTTTAAAAATAACCACCCAAGAAATAAACAAAGAAATGCACTTTCTTACTACATTTAATGGAGCCCTCCCTATTAACATTTCAGACAGGAAAATAATCAGCAGAAGCAAGCTACTGGAGATAAATCAAATTACAAAAAATGCAGACTTTAATATGTCACTTGAGAGATGCTGTCTGTTACATTTTCAGTTCTGCTTCTTTAGGTGGAACAGAGGAATACTGCACTGCATTAAATTAATCTTATAATTATGAATCAAATGGTTTTATTGTCGTGATTAGGATGTGCCTATTACGACACATGACAAGTCATATTCCTGAACAGTTCATTTGGAATGCACTGAACTGGTATATTTAGAAGTAAATGAGAATTAGTTTAATATTACTCATACTTTCAAGGTTATTGATAATTGGCTGTGCTTCTAAATACCTCCTCTGCATTCACTTTCAGTGCTGAGTCTTCCAACACAAAATATACCCAGTCATTTTAAAGTCAAGGACATGAAAGGAAAATGGCTTCCCTGCTGCAAAAGTCTCATTGCAGTAGTGAGAATTTCTCAAGTCACGTACAAAGGGGATCGAGGATGAGATACACTACGTTATAAGCTCAATGGAGACATTCAGTAACATCTGATTCTGCATAGGCAGTTACCTTGTGCTATACATAATATTTAACATTACTGGCACTGTAAAAATATTAGCTAAAAATAGAAATAAAGAATTACAATACTTAAATTTTGCAAAATCTTTAAGGTCTGCAAATGACCGCAGACCACAAGTGAGCTTATTCTCTAGAGGCTTGTTTGAGGTCTGACAGGTGTTCTTTTGCAGTATGCTTAAACACAGTTCTTTACCTGAACTTCAGAATGGGTCCACTATTTAAGGAAAGGTTTATTAGCATTACTGTGGCTGAATTCAGCAAAGGTGAAAGAAGGTTTAAACATACTTCTGATTCTCTACATTTGTCAGCTGCTAAATGTTTTAGTGATATTTTTATACTTGTGATAATAAAACTATTACTTTATATACACACAGTACAAACCTTGACCTACATGCAAGACTGAGCTAAATTAAAAAAAGAAACCAGGGTACGTTTCTGGGAACAACCAATGCAAACCAGGAGAAAAACAGGTTTTTGTGTGTACAGCTTTATAAACATGGCATCGTTTAAGAACTGATAGCTGCATGGAAACATGAAGTGAGATCACATTCTCAGAACTAAGAGGAAACAACTGCAACATTTCTATTTGCATTGTGATATTGCTATTAAAGAGAATAACATCTTTCTACATCTCTACCATTGAACCTTTTAAAAGGATTTGGTTGCCAAGGAAACTGGTTCTGGCCCAGTATTAATCTGAAACAAATATATTATAAAAGTTGGTGTAAGTAATACAGTACTCATAATTATTGTTATTCTTAATGCTCTAATTCAGGTTTTTGTACTTAAAGCTGTTAAGTTTTTATTTCATAATTTTTTTTTTTTGTGTGTGTGAAGTAAAACATATCAGTGAACTGATACTCAGTTTCAGCTGACAGGGCCATCTATATCAATGTCTCTCTTTAAAGTTCTCCTACCTTTAAATAAAAAGAAATACTGCAGTTTTAAGTTTTTAGCCAATACTGAAAATATAAGCATTAAAGCATATTTTTCTTTATTTAATATTTCGCACAAAACACAAAACCGCTTACAACAGAATTTAAATATTTTTCTTTTTTCTAATCTCCCTCAATTTTTATTTCTGCCTTTTACCTGCAAGTTCAGTAATGCTTATAGTCAGCTTTAAAATGTAATGGAATCAATAGGGTTTTCAAAAATTCTTTTGTTGCATAAGCGTTGCCACGCCCTTAGTACATATGATTATTTTAACAGACATGATTGCTCCACTTTCACAATAGATTTAAAAAAAACAGATAAGAGTCATTGTCATGCCAATATGTGAAGCCAACAATTTAATATAGGCTGTTTTCATTAACAGTTTAGTACATTTTTAAATTGAAAGCTACATTCCAAAGCCCATTTCATGTTCTTGCAACACTGACCAAGAAAACAGTAAAACATGCAATTCTCAACCTACCTGCATGTACCACTTAGAGCAGTGTTAACATGGCAATGCACCAGCCATTTTTATGTAAAGCGATGGAGATAAGTTCTGTTCTTGGTCTTCTTGATAATTTTTTAGAAGCAGTTGTCAAAATTCAGATGGGAAGCAGCTTGAATAGACCGTGAGCAGGAGAACCGAGTTTATCAACAGGGAAAGCAGGAGTGGGGAAAAAAAAGTCCTCATCCAAGGTTTTCCGAAACTGCAAAACAAGGTTGTTTTTTTTTTTTTTTCTCCTCCTCAGAGGGTTCAAAGCTTGAAGCTGACCACTGCAAAGGCCACTTGTCACATTTACTGAAAATCAACCTATTGATATCACAGCTGAAAATATAAACTCGACAACCAAAGCCCATTGCACAACGTGGACTGCGTAAGAGTTAAAAATAGATTCGACGTGCCTCCTACCTGCATAATAAATATGTAAGTTTCAAGTGCTTTAATTCGATATTCACATTAATTAACAATACAATATACATTATTTAAACTACAGTAAATGCAAGAAGAAAAAGGGTGACACCATCTGGAAGCACAGTTTGCTTTTTTTTTTTCCTTTCCAAGGGCTAATAATGTAGTTTGAATGTGATGACAAGCTAACAGCTCACCACATTGCAAATGAAAAAAGAATTCTTAAGGTGATGCTCAAATATCTAAGCCTGTAATGAAGCACAAACCAGTCTTCACTACTGCATGACATGGCACACAGACCATTTACATACTCACATTTGAGATACTAGGCACAGTATAATGAATTCAATACACAGCATGCACACAGCACAAGCAACGTTAATCCTGCCTGCCATTTTAGGCTTGCAGGAGTAAGATACATACTGCAGCACAGCTCTGGTAAGGGAGGAGGCAAGGGACAGCTCACCTTAAATGCAGTATCTGATTAATGTTGTAAGTGACATTGCGTATCAGCTACAGAGTCTTGGTTCAACTGGGTGGGAGGGAACAAAGAAAATTGTCATCAACTGGTGATGCAAGATGAGCTCCAGTCACTAACACTGTTAGCAAACTCCTAATTCTACAATGATACAGTAGTAGGCATTTCAAACTCTTATCAAAATCTGCTTGTGCGATGGCTGAGTCGCCTGCCGAGGAAAACAAAAGTCTTCTTGCTTATTGGAGAAACGCTGCATCCACTACAGCAACATCCTCTTGATGCAGAAAGATTTCACGTCGCACATATTAAATCCTGGATGCATTTGCTGTGCTTTCTTAATTTTTAAGTTTCAGAATTAAAAAATAAAATAAAAAGCCAATGATAGCAAAAATAACATCGCTAAAAGTGTAACGTTCAGACAAATAAAACATTTCTTTTTCTCTCCTTTCTGTTTTCTCTCTTTTACAGTCCATCAAAATCCTGAGCAGTATTGACAAACCACACGAGCACCGGGTCTGACTGCATGATCAGCTGTCTGTGTCTACGCTACACCCTGTTAACCACAAGCAGTGTTCGAGCTAAATATATCTGCAATGCAGAAACAGTAGGTGCTATGTGGTATACAATTCTGATTAGTTTTAAGATATTTTTCTATCCTCAGATATAACAAATAAAACAAAATTTGCTGCTGATCTCTGTAAAGCATGATATCTGTCAGACTTACAGAACATAAAAGCTATCCTAAGTACACTGACCTAGATAACACTAAGAAGACTTAAGCAGTGTGCAAGCATACTCACTGTCAAAGCAAGGAAAACGAAACAATGATTGTCTAATCAAACTGAAAGCAACAACTCACTACCACAGTATAAATTCCAAAATGCTACGTACTGTATATGCACATCTCATGTTTTTGGAAGATGCAAAGCTCCTTTGTTTTTTTTTTTTTTCTCAGCGGCTTTTCTTAGCTACGGTTGCACAATGACATTCTGACATCATGGAGGTCAATGCAGATACTAAAGTGCTGTCGTCTTTAAGAAAAAAAAATTGAAATATAAAACCAGAGCTGCAAAAATAATAATAATAACAATAATGATGATTAAAAATTTCACATCACCTACTTAATGTCTTTCTGTTACCTTCTGAGATTAATAGCATGCACGTTGTTCAGCCGCATACGTTAAATTGGTATCACCCTCTGCAGAGACTGCAAGAGTAATTGTGGAAATAAGATTTTTGTAAATTTCAAAAAAGGGTTATCATCTGGAAAACTTAAAAATACAATAAAATACTTTGCATGTATAATGAAAAATATGCAAAGAGAGAGGCATCAAAAACTGCCAATCTGATTTTTTTAAAAAAATGCCTAATAAGCAAAACTGGTGCTATTTTCATTGTCGTTCTGTCTCCAAAGGGAGAATGAGAGAACCATGCTGCAGTTTACTATAACCTGAATTACTTTCCCAGAAGGCTAAACCACCTGGTGAGGTAAAACAAACCATGAGATCTACCTGTTCAGAGAGCAGAATCCCACCCCATGTCAGTGACTTCTCTCAGCTCTTTATCTCTACCTGCACATACCGCAAGCTGCTAGCCAGCACAAGAACAGAACTGGGAAGATTAACGTGTTAGCTCTGAAAATATTTCACTGAAAGATTTCTTCAGGTAACCATTGTTTACCATATGTATAAGTAAATATAGATGGTTTCTGACCAACTGCAGAAATAAACAGCTCCTTGGTCAGAGGCTAGGTTTGTCCAGAGAAGTGCTATCTTTCATTTGACCTGCCAATATGGCTGAGGAAGAAAACAGCCAAATTTTCAAACACATATTATTTTCCTAGGAACCTGTGTACCTGATGATTTTTTTTTTCTTTCTTCTCTTTTTAAAAGTGAAGACTAATACCAAGTATTGTATTAAATCAGAAAACGTTGCACAGCCAAAACTAGGCTGCTGTACGTATGTATTCACTTCTTTCAAAAAAAACCCCACAATCTGATTTTGCTTCCCCCCCCTCTTCTTTCATTTTTAATTATTAAATAGGTATGTATTTAATTTGGAGGTTTTTCTTTGTGAAGTTTTTTGGCATTTTGTTCTCTTTCATTTTAAAGGCTGGGAATGAGATGTTCCTAACAGTCAGTGCTTTAAAATATTCAGAATCCCCTTCCATAAATAGCACATCTGTCACAGAAAGGGAACCCAGCCAACAGAAAGGCAGATCAGACCAGCAAAAACAACTGCTATTCCAATGCATGATTACGAAATAAGTTTGGATTTTAGCAAGCCTCTACTTAGATTTTTTGTTTGTTTTGAGCTTTTTAAAGTATGAGCTGTCTGATTATATACATGCCACCATATATCAAATTTAAGAATGTTAAATATGGATTAATTTTGAGGTTTATTTAGGTTCATCTCTTAGTCAAATGTATATTGTCATGTTAGTTTAGAACCATGGCAAAGCTCCTATAGATTTCAAGAAGGGAAGATTTGGGCTATATGGAGCAGTTTGTTAAAGTATGATATCATTATTTCAGAAGCAAGTGGTAGTTTTGTTTAAAGACAGTGATTTCCAGCAAAACACTGATTTCAGTGGAGTCTCACAATAAATATATCTGTTCCTGCATTCTTGAAGTCAGCATTCTCATTCACCCAGAGAAGTAGTGCTCTGCGGCGGACACAGCAAGGTGATTTGGGTTGTGTGATATTTAGGAAACATTAAAAACCTGCTGGAAGTGAACGCAGCACAGGAATAAACATCTCACAGTGAACAGGGAAGTGAGCTTGTCCAAATCTTTATGCATACCTCTTTCTTTAAGAGGCCATTTTCAGTGCTTAGTAACAGTTTTCCAGGCTTAGATTTGCAATGATCTTGCTTCAGACTCAACATCATTTCAGCTCAGAAATCAGATTCTAAGTCCTTCTACAGTTGCAAAATACATGCCATAGTAAATAAATAAATTTTAAAAATTGCACTCATATGTTGCACAAAGTAAGTCCAATTTTTCAAGGTAGACATACATTAATATTGTATATTACTTCTCAGTCAGCAACTTGGATTTAAGTCTAACATGATTTGTGCCAAAACTGTTACAGTCCCAAGGCACTGTCTCACTGGATTCCTTACTTCAAAATTCCCTGCATCTGCTGGGTTAGGACTATCTCTGTCCATGCTATAAGCTTGTGTTGGTTCTGTATTCAATCAGCTTAAAGTGAGCCTATTTCAAGTATCCACACTGGATCTCACAGGCCATTTGTGTTGCAGCCTTTCCCACTTTGCAAGCATCCTACTTGTAAACGTGCTTCCTCTTCCTTTATTTATCACCACTCAAGTGCAACGACATCTTATCTCTCCTCACATACTATAGCTTATCAAAACTGGTGAGGAATGAAGAGTTCCAACATCACTTTATATTGGACATCCTCCTGTGGTGTATGGTTTTTTAGAGGAAAAGTCCTAGTCCTCCACATTGATCATTTGGCAAAAGGCAGTAGAGTGTGGAAAGAAAGACTCACTTGAAGTGCGTAAAACTGTACTGATATTTTTCTCAAAGTATTGCCACACCTTGTCTTCCTAAGAAGGAAATTCTAAGGGCAGTCTGATAGTCTGGGAACTCTGCCAAGCACCAACCTGTAGCAGTAAATATCTGGAGGAAGACTTAGGAGGCTTTGAGAAAAAAGTGACAAACACTTTTAGTTTTATATGGATCAGCTCACTTCTGCCTTTGTTTGACACAGGCCCAAGCTGGACCAAGGGACTAAACTGTGCCTCCAGCTATATAGAAGACATGCTGCATGTGGGACTTCTGTTTAATAGTAGTGAACATGCTTAATAAATGAATGAACATACATACATACACTTGGGTTCATTCACACCTTAGTACTTACAGTTTTGTTTCTTTTGTCTTTAAAATTGTTTGTCAAATAAATGAGCAGCATACAGCAATCAAAGGACAAGAATCAGCCCTGACCCTCAAGAAACTGTAGTCAACTGTTTGGTGATACCATCCCTGCAAAGCAATGACAAGGGGACATGAAGCACAGCTGGGAATCCAGGGTGGGTGTTTCTAAAAGGGCATTCCAGAACTGGCTACAGCCTTTCAGCAAACCTGCTCTTGGAACAACTCCTTCAGCCTCTGAATTTAGCTGCATCAATTATGTTTGTCTCTTCATTCCAGTAGTGCCATTGCATAAGACACATTGTTGATGAGCCCTCAGCTTGAAATTAAGAGTTCTTTTGCAAAAGAAAAAACCCACACCCTTTATCATGAACTAAAGTTCTCTGACCTAACACACTCAGGAAAGCATCTATATACCCAGACATTGAGCCTAGTAATTACCCTGCTGCTCAAATGCCTTCCATCCAAACTCCTACTGCTACATCCTACATGAAGAAGCTGCCTTCTTCAGTACTGAAACCTCCACTAAGTTGTTGTTGGGATGTATAAAACAAGGCAGGAGGAGGAAAAGAAGGACTGATGGTAGAACCTCCAGAGTTTGCTTTTCCAGAGCCAAAGTAAAGCACATTTATGCCTGATCCAGCCAACATGCCCTGGACTTCATTTTGTGTACACATCTAGCTTAAATTGCCCCAAGGATACAGACTAACTCAGTTGAGTGCTGACAGTTTTCCCAGACTTTCCCACAATTCCTTCTGTGTCTCTGTATGGCTACAAAGTCTGCCATTATTTGCTGGGACAGAAAACAGTTGTTCTTTGTTATTCCTGTGAATGATTTACACACCTTCATTTTTAATTGTCACACTCATATAAACAGGCTATCAAAACTAACATCTAAGTGATCTAAGATGCAAGTTTAGACTCCTGCTGTTCCTGTTAGATGGGGATTTTTCCAGCCCTACTGAATTAAAAGCAGAACAGCACTTAAAGCCGATTCCTTTTACAAAATCTAGAAAAATAGCAAGTATCTGAATATTATGAAATGTATTCAGAGATACTCCATTGTATCAATGTGTTGTGAATATGCATTAAGAAAAAGCATAGGTTTTCCTACACTGAAGGATCACAGACATGTCATGTATTAAGACAGATTGAGGTGCTGGATTTTTTTTGCTAAATGCTTCTAACAGCCACTTGCAGTCTAGTACTCTATAAACTATAAAATCTTTAAGGATAGAACACCTGAGATTCACTGTAAAGAGATGGCAAAGCAAATGTCTTTAAAAACTGTAGAACCATCCATGGAATCTGAAGAAAATGATACCTTTACAGATATATGCACTCACCTTTACAGGTTGTATTTCTGTATTTCTGTATAACGTGACACTCACAGTAATTAGCAAAAACAAGTGGCTTTGTCTTGGTTTTTCTCTGAATAGTGCTTTAAATACTGATGAGCATGGTCTCTCCATCTAATTCTACTTCCTAAGGCCCTACTTGCTTTCTCAACTGCTGCCAGACACTATGACAAAGGTTTCAAACATCTGTCTCTTATCACTCCTGGCTAATTCATATAATTAGTGAATGTAGGTACTGTAGTTTTATCAAATTTACTATATTCTTACCAATTTTATTTTTCTCTGTACAAAATAGCACAACTTGCTTGTGTTGATTAGCTTATCCATGTTCACATCACCTATTCTCTTCCAGTTTTAAGGAGCAAACTTTTCTTTCAGAGAGTAACAGACTCAAAGATTTGATATGGAAAGAAGCTTCACTGAGTCACATAAAATGCTGCAGAGAGATTACAGTCATTTTGTCTGAATCATCCTAGTAATACTAGACAGTAGACAAGAAGGGCAATAAAAATTAGATTGGAAAAAATAGGTTGGAAAAAAAGGAAGTTTCTCAAAGCAGTCAACATAAAATCTATTCAGCCATTTTACATTTTCAAATCACCAAAAAAAAGTCTTTTATAAACACATGATTAAAGATACTTCTGGAACATATGACTTTTAGAAGAATCAGTCTGTCAATATGATTTCAATTATTGCTTTTTTTTTTTCCATAAAGCTTTAGTAGGGACTGTCCAGCTATTTTGAAGAACAAACAAGATGAGAATAACACACATTTCTCATTATTAAAAGTAGTAAGAAATCAATTTTGAATAATACAAGTACCAGAACTAGCAGGGGTAGGAAGCTGAAGTATGTCAGCAGAGGAGAAAATACTTGAAGTCCCACAAAAGCTGTTTAGCATTTGATAAAATAAGATGTCACATAACAGGACAAAGTAATCTCACTGCTTAAAACTCATGTGTATAGATAACTGTCTCACAGCTCCAAATAGTCTTATAAATGTAGAACCAATGCAACCAACAAATCCATTTCAGGCTCACATGGTCAAGCTCAGCTGTCCATTATGCTGCTAAACATGGGCTGCACTTTGAGGCCAATAGATCTCAAACCATTTCTCCCAACTAGTCCAGTTGTGAAGCTTGTTCCTTCATTTCTTCCTCTGCTCCTGACAAATGGGAGGTGAGTTCTCAGCCTTTGTCTTCCAACTCTTAACCTGGTATGTGTAACCAAGACCCAAGAGCATTAACTATGAACCCCAGACTATTGATCTTCTCTCCAATGATATAGATTGAGATTTGTTTACTCCCACTCTCTTCCATTGCCATCATTTCCACAGCTATGACTATTTATGTCCCGACCAGACAGGTACCTCATTTTAAGAAAGTTGTTCTACAAGTCACCCCTCTCTGCAGTCTGAACTAGTTCAGCCAGAACTGAGGTCAGTGTAAATGAGGGACAGCTTAAAAACCTTTCAGTCCTAGATCACTTATAAAATTACATAATTTTTCTCTGCACAAACTCCACAGCTCTTCCATTTGCAGAACTGAAACTGTTCTGATGGTTTGAATGAGTCAGGAAGATAAATGGACAGACTAACAGAAAGTTGTATCCCATTAAGTCCTTAGGAGTTTCAACAAAATTTTAGGAGCTGGTGAGCAGTGGTAGTGCTTTGTTAGAGTGCCGAAGTACAAAAGGCTCTATTAACAATAATAATACACTTTTACAGCATGTTTTATCCAACAATCTCAGAGATCATTACAAACATTAATTGAGCCTAACTATAGCCTGTGATGAATTAGCATTATTATGCTAATTTTATGGATGGAAAGAGGAAAAGACAGAGAGGTTAAGTGATTCACTCAGGAATAGAACCCAGCACCACGTGCACAAGGGGGTTATCCTAACCAAGAATTGTTGACAGACAAATGCAAGAGGTATGTCAGATACAAACATTATAAAAGACTTCCAAAACCATGATGTAATTGCTGTGAGGAAGTGCTCACCAGTAAAGAAATAGTGTTGCTGTGGACTTAGAGCAGGTAAATTTCTTTCATTTGTTCTTTTACTTTGAAATTCTCACTGGACCTTTGCAAGATCATTTATAAACACCAAGAATTTCTTACTGGTTATGTTGGTTTACTAAAGTACATATCTAAAAGTAGGAGAATATTTTAAATAATGGCCATGAGGCCTGAATCAGTCATCTGTGTTATTCACATCAATGACGACTTCAAAAGAGAGGACAGCATAACTGTATCCACTTTCTTTGAAACATCATGCTGTATATAGAAAGGAGGACAAAACAGTTAAAACAGGTAAATGTCTCTCTAAGTACCATTCCAATTTCCTTCAATATTTGCAGCTCTTGGAAAAAAACCCAAAACAACCAAACACTTAAAAGCTGTTTTGGCTTCCTTTTCTTATTGAATGTCCTGGAAAACACTTAATCTGGCACTCATTAAACTTAGCCTGATTTAATGTAGCTCACAAAAAGAGGTACAACAAAGTTGCATCTTTATCAAGCATCAGGGACTCTATTTCAGACAAAAATAATCCTTAGCCTTTCTTCCACCCTTTGTACCATTCATCATTTGCTACTTACTTAACACTGGTAAATTTGTTTTATGTGCCTGCTTGGTTTTACTACTCTTTAGACTACCTTTTCAATGATTCCTAATGTGCCCATGATATTTGATACATTTTGAAACTTTATCAGTTTCTAGAATATCACAATCTTTATGCAAATGTATCTTGTTAGTCCCCAAACAAATAATTTTAATTAAGTCCTTAACAGACTTGTCATCATTAATAGCAGAAGAAAGCAAATGTTCTCTTATGAATATCCAACAGGGAGTAACTAGTAATTAATGAAAGGTATTTTCCTCTACAACATACTGAAGAAATTCTTGGTGATTATCATTCTCTCTTTTCATTAATCTTCTTAAAGGTTTCTTACCTGCTTATGCTGAATATGCCTTTTATTTGCCGGGCAGTTCTGGCTTTATCAGTTTATATGAAAACTTTCCCTTCTTCCTCATTTCATAAAAATTAAATTAGTGTAACATAGAAGCTGAACACTACAGACATAAGCAAATCAGCAGCACAAGCTTAGTCTCCATTTCCAGATAACCACAATCTTCCCTGCTAGCAGTATGGTCAGTGGCGGAAGCTTTTTCCTGGCGATTTCACTTAGCACCTTAAGGATTCCATAAATTAACATCTTCTGAACAATGCTGGTTCAGATGTACTAGTCATGACATTACTTCTATGCTGATTCTGACAGAAGATGACATTTGGGAAGAACAATCAAATGTTGAGCAGTAGAAGACCTCAGCATCCAAAACAGCCAATCAGTACTGAAGGCCTCAACCTCCCACATCTGAATAGGCAGAGTCAGGCATAGAACACTTCTGATTTGACCCTCTCCTTGTTCAATATGAACTGAAAGTAAACCCTGAGCCCAGGGCCTTTGGGTCTAGATGAATATTTTTGTTGTTTTGTTTGCTTATATAAGAAAGGCCTAAACAACCACAGATCCATCTATATTGCCAGCTGCAGGATGTAATTGCAGCGGCACCTTCATACCTGTGCTAGTTTGGGCAGTAACAGAAAAGAAGATACACAATTGCTCACTTCAGCCTAGGCCAATCACACAAATTCCTGGGATCCCAGACCTGGTAGGATCACAATAAAATCCCTAATCTTGGTGATCTGCCAAGTTTCCACAAACACTTGAGGCTGAAGCTGTGTCAGCCACTCTTCTCAACACGAGGTGCTTGTTCTTGACCCAGGTAAAGGGTTAAATCCATTCCTTCAAGAACCAACTGCATCACTTTTGTTTGTCCTGGTTCACTGCCTTGCTATGCAAACACTTGTGCTGGCACAGGGAAGAGGGGTGGGAACAAATACCTGTGGCTGGGGAAGTGGTGTGACTGCCTCTTTCGGGAAGCAGCTCCTGGAAGGACTGACACCACCTTCATTGTACCTGCCATCTCTTAGCACAGCCTTGTAATTCATTTCAACTGGTAGGAGCCAGGCAGAGACCACCCTGCTCCCAGTGCCTGGTCCTTGTCAAGGCTGGCTGCTCCCTAGGGACAGCGAGATAGATGGCAGCAAGCAGAGCAGGTGTCTCACCAGACACCCTCCTCCTGTCCTGAAGTAAGGGAGCAGGGCAGGCTAAGGGTGGTAGCCAGGATAAACCAGGTCATCAAGCAAGTTCATGACAATGAGGCAGGTCCAAGGTCAGGCTGAGAAGTCAGTCTGCAAGTGAGGGTCCGACACAGCCCTGTGACTGACAGCCAGGTCTGTGATGCCAGAGCAGAGCTGAGATCAAGCCAGGAAGTGGCCCAGCCTTGTGATCCCCAGGCAGGACAAGAGTGACAGGAGAGGGCCAAGATCAGGCTGGGAAGTCAGTCCATAGGTCTGAGGTCAGAACAGTCCACAATACCCAGATCAACAGGACCTACATATACAGGCACAGGTATGGCTGTGGTAGAAATAGGTACTGAATGTAAACAGAGCCTCTGGGCCCATGGGTAGGGCTGTGGGGGAGGCCGATAAAGGCTTATAGTGTCATCAGGGTCCTACTCTTTCCTCTCCCTTGTGTCCTGTTCCTCCCATGCTCCTCATTGTAGCCTTAGTGCTTGTGAGGCTGCCTGTGGAGTCAGACCAAACCAGGAGGAAACCAATCCTCTTTTGGTAAGGTTATTTCCCCACACGGCTGTGTGAACAGCAGAACTGGTGCTGTGGAGGTGGCTGGAATGTGTGGCTCAGGGCTGAGAATCAATAGACGGTGGTAGATGTGGCAGTGTGGTCTAAGTGGGGTCTATGCCCACTTGTGAAACTACACTCAGAGTTTTCTGGAATAGTACAGATAGGAATTTGCAGACTGCAATTACCTCCTAATACAAGAGCAGGTGTATTGCAAGTGTCACTGCTCACAAACATCATTACAGAATTAATTTTTAAATTTATATAGCTCTACTAGGTGATCTATATGCAGCTGGACTAGGTGGTTGCTGTGGGTCCCTCCCAGCTGAAATATTCCATTCTATAGACACAGCTGTGGTGGTACTTATATTTGCCTACAAGTACTAGAAGACACTCACTGTCTCTAAGAGCATAGTCTGGGCTAGAAACATTAAAATAAAGGAGAACCAGTCACAAGGAAGAAGAAAGGGAAAAAGAAACAATGTCTTTCTTTTTTTTTTTAAATCAGATCTCGTTTTTTTCTTTCCACACTCTGTGTAATAACCCAGCAATGGAATGCAAATTAACATTCATGGTTTTTTAAACAATAGCCTTTGTGTTCTGAACCACACTGACAAAGCAGAACCATACAAGCAAAACATGATCACAAAATCTTTTTCCAGCAATGTGCAAACCAGTTTTGCCGGATCTAACTGTGAGGGAATCTGTTTTGGAAAGTAATAATGTAAGTCCAACTTCTCTTTACTCAGCTGAGAACGTATTTCACTTTCTTCTCAAGCTGAATTTCAAACTGTTACATCACTGCAAATTCCATTAAGTCAGTATGGTTCTGGGCTCTAGGTCTAGGAAGCCAGGCTGAGCAGATACCAGCAAGGGCATGACTCGATTTCCGGGATTTTTGTTATCAATGAAAAATGCACTGAAAAGCACAGTGCTTCACTGTCAGAGACTTGACCACTCACTGTGCTTGAAAATACAGAAAACAGGATGTATCACCTAAACCTATTGCCTTTTGATTTGAAGACACTGAGAGAGAATACTCCTGATACTTGATGCCACCTTTATGCCTGAGTAGGAACACTAAAAGGTAAAAACACACATAAAAGCACTTTCTCCTGAAAAATCTAAAATTTGGAAAACTAATCCCATGATTGCAGTTACTGCTGGCAAATGTCAGCTCCTGTGGAAGAGAATTTATCTGCTGCCCTATTAAACTGATGTGAAATCTCTGTTTAGACCCAACCACTGTTTTCAATCCACATGTGCAAGATATCCCAACCTATCTTTACATGTGGGCAGAACCACATTGCCTGAGAGACCTTCCTGGAAAGTGCTGAAAAGCTTTGCAGGACTGTAGAACATCTGCAGTGAAGGTGTCACAAATGAGTGGTCCCTTGGTACATTGGCAGTGTTTGGCAGGGGTACCCCAAGTACAGCACACTTGAGAGTTCACCTGCTCCAAGCATGTCCCACTCTGGGGGAGAGGCTGGGCATAGCCTGCTGTGGTCCAGGAGAGCTCAAAGGGTCTCACTTAGGACCACTGGGTTGCAGGAGAGTTGGCTTTAGTCATAGTAATTTTCCGTCTTGGACACAATTAGCGTCAGTGACTTTCATTGAAAGTTTGGTAATAAAAATGTTGTTCCAAGCAAGTTGCTATTCAGGCACGAAAAGTATTTTCCAAGGCTATTCTTTGAAAAACAGGAGCTGACAGTGTTTCTGATAAGCTCAAGAGGAGCTTAGTCCAGGTGCTGTTCATCAAGGCCGAGGTTCAGGCGGTGTTTCTGAGATGACAGTGTGACCCAAGGGGTGGGGGACGATGCACCACCACAGAAGGCAACCTTGAAGATACACTCCACGGTGTTTCTGTCTACATTCTCTGAAGTGATAACCACCAACAGCTGTCACCACTCTGAAATCCTCTGTATAAATTATCAGAATATATCCTCTCCATTAACAGTGGAGAATATACAAATTAATCAGCAGTACCAATCATAATCTACTGAAGGGAAAAGGATCACCACAAGGACAATTGGTTTCTGTGTGTCTTTTCTAAAGAGCATGCAGTTCTCAGCTCTTTTTAGTCTGTGGTTACTCACTGTGGGTGAGCAGGTTGGCTGCTGCTGCTCTTTGAGGTTCTCTGCCTCTATAAAATGGACCAATGTCCATTTTACAAATGCAGAGAAAGAGCAGGGTCAAAATAGTGTATTTTGCATTGTGCATTTAAAACATAAAAACACAACAAAGCAAAAGTAGCTTAAGAGAGCTTTTTAGAGCTCCCATAAGTCATAAGGAGAAAGTCAGAAATTAGTTACATCCCTCATTAGCTTTCGCCTACTTGACAAAGATTCCACTAGCATTACCTCTTACTTTTATAAGGAAGAGCTCTGTTGGAGAAAAGGATTTGATGATTCTGGAATGTTTAGTATCTTGTTAAATATAACATGCTGAGCATATTTCTTTGAGAAGGTCTGTGGTTGCCTTAGCTTGTGGTCTATAATCATCTTACTATGATTAAACTGCATAAAATCTGGTATTATCTAAAGGTTTATCAACTGGAATTTAATTTAACTGCAAACTCTGCCTTTAAAAGATACCAGAATTACTATTGTTATAACAGCCACCATAAATCTGCATTAGTGACTGAACTTAAGACCATCTGCTCCTGGGGCTGTAACCCCAAAGAAGCCATAGATAGGGAAAACTGAGAACTGCTTCCTGATGTCTAGGACCTAGGGCTTTTTGCCAGAACAAGAAGTGCTTGTGAACAAGACACTCAAGAGAGACCGCATCGATCACTCAACTTGTGTTACCAAAATTCTGTAGAGATGATTGTTTCCACCACTATTCAGGTTTCAGTTTGCAGTTATTCTAAATCTGGTCCTGTATTTGCAATGCAGTTAAGTGATACTCAGAACAGGCCATGTTACCCCAGTCTTCACAGAGACAGCACTTTTTTCCATCTGTCAGCTTGGACTTTCCCCACCTACCTATAGCAGGACTCTTCTAGTCTCTCTCCTCCTCTGATTCAACACTGGGCATAACAGGGTAAAATAAGAAAAGCAGCAAGATTTCAAATTATTTATGGTGAAAAAAATATTAATAATTAAAAGTAGTTTTATTTTCTGGTATTTGTCTGAAATAATTTTTAAGTTCCATTGCTAACATGGAGCTATGGTATTAATATAGTTTGTTTTCATATTTTTACATGGCAATTCAGTGATGTTGAAATGTGCACGCCTCTAGAAGACCTGTTCAGGAGTTGTGAATGTACAAATCAGACATCCTGTGCTGTTTTTGACATTCTGTGACGTTTTCTTCACTGAACTCGTGGTTTTAACAAGCACTCGAGCAAGGCGGCCCCGGAGCGGACGGAAAGGCCCGGCCGAGCAGCCCAGCCCCCGGCCCCGCGGTGGCTGCGCGGGGCGCCAGTGCCAGGCGTGGGCGGCTCCAGGCAGCACCAGCCTCCGTGCAGGGCTCTGCTCACACACAAACCTCGGCCCAGTTCTGCTTCCCAAGTCATTACCTGGATATCATTCTCTGTGCTATCCTGTGACGCACCAAACTTTTTTCCCTCATCATACCTAAAATTCAGGGCTCATTCCAAAGTGGAACTCATTATCAGCTGGCTTTAGTTTTCACTCTCTGTGCAAACTGTGCTGTGCTTATGATGACGGTAATAAGCTAAAACAACGGCCAAGTTGCAAACAGCTTATCTCTTGCCTGACCACAGAAAAAACTGGCAAGTGGTTGGGCTCATACTTCCTTATTTTTTTTGTACTTCAGGTTACAAAGAGGGATCTTATTGGCTCATCTAAACTCAGTGCTAAATAAGCAGGTTTTTCTCCTCCATTTTCATCTGCTTGTTAGAGCTGCAAAAGTAAGACCATGTACACAAGGCCACTGCTTTCAAATTTAAATGTCACAAGTCGTGCATGTCAATATGTAGTGAATGGTACAGTAATGCAGCAGTTACTGAAATTTTACCCTGAAGTACAATGTAACTTTTTTCCCTTATCACAGCATTATGGGATAGGACTTCGGGATCCTATTAGTAGGAAGTGTATTAGCATTTATTTTAAAATAATTTTTAGCTTCACAGATATATATCAAAGCTAAAAGCAAACATACGCTGAAAAGTTAAACATTAAAAGGCAAGTGAACACCAGAGTTTCTTTCCTTTAGTTTTATAATAATTTAAAAGCTGACAATTCGTTTTCTGGTGTATGTACTTATGAATGATCTCTTGGGGTTGACAATGCTGGAAAAATTTTCAATTAAAACTTCTTCTAGTTTTTCAGATTTCTGTGTCTAGGCAGCCTCTCTAAAAATAAATCCCCAAAGATTTAGTTAGCTTTACCTTACTCCAAAAGGCAACGTCTAGACTTTCCAGGGCATACAGTGAATGTGGGGAAGCAAGAGGTAAAAAAATATGCATGTCCTTCCCTCAAGTACAGCAATTTTAGTAGTCCTACAAGAACAGTGTATCAGCATTGTTAGGTCAAGAGCTCGTTGCTTTAAATACACAAACAAAAATAATTTGTGTTCCTACTTTTTGACGTATTTCAGAATTCAACAGTAAAATGGACAAATTCACCAAAAACATGGTAGTTCACTAAAATCTTAATAAAACTTCAGTGTTCTAAATGTAATGAGTAAAGACAAAATAGTGTACGTCTTTTCAAATACTAAAAACTATTCTGAAACTTGATTCTGCAAGTTGATTTTGCATTTGGAAAGACTGTAACCAGAATTTACTGCTGTTACTTTCCTATCAAACAGTAGGTATCTTCAGATGGATTCCATCGCATTCTCTATAATCATCATTTTTACTACCAGTGAAAGTAGGTTTTCATTTCTTTTAAAATAAATCCTGTTTTAGATTTCATTTGGCAAACTTGCAGCATTCGCACATGCCAAGTCATATTCTGTCTTCTGCTCGACCTTGGTTCATAGCAAGCTTCATAGTAGCAGGGTCATAATAACAAGGATATGAACATTGTTAAAGGAGTCAAGCAGTTCAACTTCCCTTAAGTTCCAGTCAGTGTCATAAAAACACTTTGTGCATGAGTATCCAAGACTTTCTGCTTTATTGTACGGAGCTGACAATCATAATTTCTTAGAAAGTGGAAAGTTAGAGTTTTACATATAAGATTCACCTAACTCAGCAAACTAAATAGGTGCTGTGTCATTAGTGTTTGCCATGTGGTGAGTACATGCATGAAGTCTTTGCCCGTTGAATGGCTTGGTTTGCAGCTCTTTGTTTCACTGACCATAAACCACAGGGTTAAAACACAGTGCAAATAACAAAATAAGAAGGGTTGTAAAATAGTTTTCAAGGTGTCTCCTAACAGCTGTTATCAGAAGTAGCGGAAGGTGCAAACTCAACTGCAGTCCATGAATACTGATAGTTTTTCTGGCCTTTTTATTTTAGCTATTTGAATGGCCATTATGTTTTTCTTCTCTGCAGAAGAGGCAGTAGTCAATTACAATGATGATGATATGAACTACAATTAAAACAATTCCAGCTGCTCTGACTAAAGTAGCTCCAGGCAGAGTTGGCCACGAGGTTCTGTTTTGGATATATCTGGAAGTGTTTCTTTTCTGCCTTCTGTAAGTAATAGGCAAATAGCTTTAAGCTTTGTTATAATCCAAGCACAAATGATGACTTGGTGTTTCATTGAGTGCGCCGGTCGTAAATACTGTGAAGCTTAGCATATGCAGCAAGATACTGGTGAAGTGCCATCAAAGGAAAACATCTTCTGCCACTTGCTCCTTGTACTCCAAACACTGTCCATATTACAAATTGTGGAGTTCTCCCATTAAGTACTTTTACTGTTTAACAGATTGCACCAAGGTCACAGAAGAGGGAACAACAGAGCAGGTGATGGCCAGGAGAAAATACTGCACTTCTTTCTTCATTTGAAAGCATTCTCAAACTATCTCTGGTATTAGCAACGTAAGTGAAGTAATAACAATGTAATCATCTATTTAAAGGAATGTTTTTTACTACATTTTCTATATGCATTGATACTGAGCATTTTCCCTCTGATGAATTACTAAACATGTTCATGATTTTTAAAGGCAGCTCCCAGGTCCTGTAAAAAAAAAGCAAACCCCAAAGGTATCATAATTTGTACAGTGAGCTTGATGCTATTTCTTCCCACAACCATAAGCATGATTAGCAGCTATTCACAATAAGGCAGGCTTGTCTGCACACAAGTAGCTGATTTTACTGTAATCTTTACAGGTGATATATTGGTTTTCATGGCTCAAAGAATATCATACTAGAATCTCTAAAGCATGTCCTTAACTTTCTCGTTTTGATGGTCATTTAGTGGACAGGTAAATATAGAGAGTATGGTAATGAAAAGTATCCTTATAATAAGGATTGTTTGAAAACCATTTTTGATAGATAAATTGATCACAGAGCCACAGAACGGATACGGTTGGAAGGGACCACAGAGGCTCATCTGGTCCAACCTCCCTGCTCCAGCAGGTTCATCCCAGAGCACATGGCACAGAATGGCATCTGGATACTTCTGGAATGTCTCCAGTAAGGGAGACTCCACACACTCTCTGGGCAATCTCTTCCAGTGCACAGTAAAGTTCTTCCTCATGTTCAGGTGGAACTTCCTGGGCATCAGTTTCTGCCCATTGCCTCTTGTGCTATTGCTCAGCACCACCGAGCAGAGCCTGGTCCTTCCTCTGGCCCCTCCCTGCAGAGCCTCGTGTACATTGGTGAGGTCCCCTCTGAGTCATCTCTTTTGGAGGCTGAGCAGCCCCAGCTCCCTCAGCCTTGCCTCAGAAGAGAGATGCTCCAGTCCCTTCATCACCTTTGCAGCCTCCGCTGGACCTCCTCCAGGAGCTCCATGTCTCTCTTGTCCTGAGGAGCCCAGAACTGGACACAGCACTCCAGATGTGCCTCACCAGGGCTGAGTAGAGGGGCAGGATCACTTCCCTCGACTTGCTGGCAATGCTCTTGCTAGTGCACCCCAGAATCTCATTGCCATCTTGGCCACAAGGGCTCACTGCTGGCTCATGGACAGTTCGTTGTCCACCAGGACCCCCAAGTCCTTCTCTGCAGAGCCACTTTCCAGCAGGTCAGCCCCCAGCTGTCCTGGTTCCTGGGGTTATTCTTCCCCAGGTGCAGGACCCTGAATTTGCCCTTGCTGAACTTCAGATGGTCCTTCTCTGCCTATCTCTCCATCTCTGACCTGTCAAGGTTCTTCTGAATGGCTGCACAGCACTCTGGAGTATCGGCCACTCCTCCCAGCTTTGTGTCATCAGTGAACTTGCTGAGGAGGCATCTATCCCAGTCATTGATGAAGAAGTAAACAATACTGTGAATAAGTTAAACAGTACTGGGCCCCATGCTGAACCTTGGGGGACACCACTAGTGCCAGGCCTCCAGCTAGACCCTGTGCCACTGATTATGACCCTCTGAGATCTGCCATTTAACCAGTTCTCAACTCATTTGATACTACTTCATGGGGCAAAGCAAGAACAAACAAATCAAGAGAATAAGCTGCTCGCTGAGCCTTCCTGATGGTCCCTCGACTGGCAAGATGGGTAGTGCAGAGAAATAAACTTGCAATACAATAACCCTTATGTCTAAAATATGTTAGCCTACAAAACCCCTCTAGAATCTTTCACAGGTATTACATTTACTAGAAAAGCAAGGTACATTGCTGATTGTATCTCTCTGGCACTTAGTATGACATAATCTGTGCTGAATGTTTATTTTCAAATATCCAAACAGATGTCAGTTCTGAACAGTATTTGAGGTAAAATTTTAGTCAGCAGGATATTATTTTTTTCATTTAAAGACAAATTGACTTTGCCAGTTGTCACTAGCAACTTAAAAAAAACTGACATATAAAAAAATCTAAGTATAAATGTTATGTGCACAAAATATTTCGAACTATTCTATTGCAAGTGTCAGTTCTCTACTGAAGTTTAGCTATCTCAGAAACTTGTATTTCTGATATTTCAATGCCTCCCCAACATCTAACATTTCCTTAATTTTATATAAATGCAGAATCTTTTAAATGCAGTCTTAAATGCTGGGTTTACTTGAGGTAACTTTTCATTTATTTTTTATGTGATTTCCAGGCATCTTTAGATGCTCCCTGCATTTAACTAAAGTACACATTACTGAGAAGACTGAATTTAATACTTGAGAACAGAGACAAGCACTCAAAAAAAACCAAACCCAAGAAGATATTTCAGAGGCAAGGAGGATGCTGTAAATGATCTGTAGAGTCTCAGCTGTTAGCCATAGGCTTCCTCCTGCCAAGGTTTCCAGGCTGCTTTGAAGAGCATGGTGACCTCATTTTTATTACAATGAAGACCAGCCTGTGCTTGGCTGTTGGGTAACACCAAGCCATAACACAGGTACTACATATAGTTTCTGTCTTAAAACCATATAGTAGATTTTCCATAGTTCACCTACAGTTATCTTCTTCCAGAATACTTCTGAATACAAACAGCATATGGATGGGGAAGAGTCAGCATCTCTTACTGACTCTGCATGGTTCAAGAAGGTGACATAGAGTCTCCATAGATATGTGTGGCCTTTGGGCACATGGAGAAGAGATAAGCATTTAAAATTATTACATGGGCTGCAAAAAAGTCTGTGGAAAAATACAGAGTATAGGAAGTTAATTTTGATGAATGTATCAGGAACAGACATTGCATGTGTACAAGCTTTTCACAAAAAGAGAGATATTAGTATTTTTCTTTGTTTAAGCAAAAGGGGCAATGACTGCACCTTCCCTCCAAGGGGCTGAGTCACCACTTCCTGTCAACTTGTTAATACTAACACTTCAGAGTTACAGCTCCAAAGCTTCAAACCACTCCACACAGGCCAGCTTCTGTTTGTACAGTGCACTCACTGAGCTGCAGTTCAGCAGTGTCAATACTGGTGTCTGGAGCTGTTTTTAAAGTGCACTGCATCATCACAAATCAGCCTTCTGGTCTGCTACTATAATCTGTTTAGCAAATGGCGCATTTAGCTACTTCAGCCATTTATAAATATATATCTATATGCATGGTAGGCACTCAGTCTTCCATTTATTGTGCAGAATGATGAACTCATTGAAGGGATGCATTAAATAGTCAGAAAACTGCTATTGGTTTTGTTCAAATTCTCAGAATAGACACTGCAGAATTAAACCACTGCGTCCTGTGGTTGTCAGGGGCCCTAAAAAGTCAATATTATATATGCATAAATACAGAAAGCTTTGCTTAGTCATTCATCTATCAGTTGGTCATTTCCTGTGTATGGGCAAAAGAAAACAGTGGTTAAAGGGTCTTCTCTGAAGTTTAGATCTGTATGCTGATTTAGATCAGTCTGCAAGGCATGTGGTAAAATTTCAATTTATGAATTTTTACAGTTCTTGTAACAGAGTCATGGGGCCTGTTCACGGAAGTCTTTACCCACAACACATGGAAGTCTTCATCTTTCAGATTTTCCAATATTACAAAAACTTAAAGAATGTTAACACTGAGTTTGATAGGAAGTGAAGCCTGTTTGTGCCATCAGCAATGTTTCTACATGAAGCTAAAGCTTCATTTTAAAAGCATCACAGACTTCATTTGGAGTTTTTAATTAGACTATCTATAGAAGTCAAATTCTTTCATTTTAGCATTTACACAAAATAATAAACCCACTATATATTAGTTGTATTATTTCAGGCACTGCTAAAGGACATTACAATGATAATACATTGATAAATATATTAGGAAATGTTTAAAGGAAATTAAAATCAGATTACTGCTGTAACCTGTTTTATACTATCTTCTGTCATTGCTACATGCATTGACTTGCAAAATGCCATACTAATTTTGACTAAACATACTTGGAAATATTTAATAATCTGAAAATAGTATTTAGTCACTGTGGAAACAAAAGGATTTTTAATACTTATATATTTAGTCGCTGAAGTGGTCTAGTAGTGCAAATCAAAACGAATACACACCCAACAGAAGCAAACTCCCCCCCTCTCAAGAGGGGCAGTCCAATCTGGCATCCAGGACCTCATATTCACCAACTGCTCAGGCTGTGTCTGAAGTGTCCCTATCTCAGGAGCCTGGGTGGCCCTTCCTGCAGCCAGGGATGCTGCTGTGTGACAAGAGAGGAGCTCCCCTTTCAGCAGTGGTGGTAGTTGTGACAGTACTGACTCTACACTGTCTGCTGACAGTGCCTAAAACCTGGCAGCTATAGGGTGTCACATGCTTCAACCCCTTTGTGCTCCAGAAGAATGAGGGTCTCCTTATTCTGACAGCCTCATCACATCCGACAGCCCTATATGGATGTCTTTGGTAACTCGGGGTGTTTTAAAAGGCACTGGAAGCCTTTATTTAGAAAACTGAATTTCATCCCAAATAAAATTGCAGCCTGATTTTGGCCTGCTTCTAACTGTAATCCTGATAAAAGAGAGACTTCAAACAAGGAAAAAAGTGGATTACAATGTGAGATGCTAGGAAGGCATCACTTGCTAACAGGACAGACTGATGTTCAGATAAGGTATTTCTAAACTGTCTGTAATACCACAAAGCTGACTGAATCTATCCTGAAAAAACTATCCACATGATGACAGAAAATGATGTATAATTCTAGCTAAAATAATGGACTGTCTTCCACTGAAGCCAAAGCATACTGCTGGTTTCAATTGGACAGGACTGGTTTAAGATGGAAGTGTGGGAATTGATGCTGAACACTTTCTAGTCTGTTGCAGTTTTATTCAGATTCATGAGAAAGAATGTTGTTAGCTATAGGTAAAATGTTAAGAAGATGGGACATATTCAAAAGTATTTTGGTTTTGTACCAATAATCTATTCCCAAATTTAAGAAATATCATTTGTAGAAGTTTCACAATACAAAAAGAGTATAGGAACATGGTGAACTTAAAGGATGAGAATGATGAACTAAAAATAATTCAGAAGTAGGAATATTTCATAAGTTTGAACCTACTAAGGCAATATTTAAAGACATACATGACTCAAATCTTATGGTGCAGACTCACGGAAGAATATCAAAAGTAATTTTCAAATATATCTTGCAGAGTTTAAATATAAAAGTATATTTTCCAGAAATAGGTTTTCTTACTACTGAGAAGAATAATCTGGTGCATCCCCACTCTTTTGATGTTTAGCCTACTGGGTATACTTTTATTCTTTGAGTGTAACACAAACTGTAGTCTTAAATTCATTCCTTCACTGATAAGAGTTTCATGTAGGGAATACCCAGACTTTTATTTGGAAAAGACAAGTTTTAAAAACAGATAGGACATCCATTTCAGCAGTACACTCATGCCTATCAAACTGTGATAATTAAAGGAATATGATGTAACTTGACTGTATATTCAAAGAAAGTTAACTTACCTTGTATTTTGTCTCTGTTCAAATTGGAGTACTTCTTGCATCTCTTTCCTTCTCTGCATAGCTGAAATATTGCTCATTGTACAAGAAGAAGCAAGAGAAATTAAAGAGAAGCTAAAATAGAGAAGTTACTTGGAAACCAAAATGTCTAGAATGTCATTACATATTTAGAATATTAGTCCTTCTAGAAGCATTTACAGTTTTTTATGCCATCACAGACTCTTGCAGTAATAGCAAGAGAAATAAATATTGTAATAAATACAATAACCTCACAGCTATCATAGATTTACTGTGGCCTAAAATTTTACAGAAACAGAACAAGTAACAAATCTCAGCTCCCCTTACTTAGAATGTAATTCTCCTAATTAATTAGTTGTGGTAAAGAGAATACCTGTTAATGGCCTAAGACATATTGTACACAATTTAGCTGCTCTGATTCACAGAAAAGGGAACATATGCAGTCATTGTCTTTTGGTTTTTTTGTTGTTATTGGGGATGATATTTTATCACTCTGTCAGTATTCGTTGGGTTCCCAATATATTTTCTAGCATTCCTCTCTGAAAACATTACTTAGGAAAAATCCTTCTTCCACCCAGGCAGAATAGAAAAAAAAAAAGATCTTTTGATATTTTTCTTATGCCTTGAATTATATAAACTATTTAATTGCATATAGTTCACTTCAGCTGTCCCTTCAGCCCACTTAAACAGCTCAAAGGCAAGACTTCAAAGTTGTTTCAAAATTTTTTAAGGAATGCCTAAAAATATTTCAGAAATAAAATATTTTAAAATGCTTTAATAATGGAATATTAGAAGCAATATGAGAAGAAATAGGGAATTGAACAGTCCATGGGAAATAGATTGATTCTTACAAGGTCAATACTTAGGTAAGGTAAGTATAGACAAGCAGGATGAAGGGTGTGATTGAGTGAACATACCTCCTTCTACATCAGCACTACCCATTCTCACTGCTTATTATTCAATTCTGCATCTGAGATTGAATCACTGCTGTTTTATGGAGACCTATGGTCTTCCAGGCCAGGGAGGGTCAAGAGAGCATCTTCTACGCGCTGTAGAAATAAAAATATATAAACAACTATGTAACTGAAAAACTAACTCACCTTTAATGAAATGTCATTCCAGGGACTCTTCTTCATCACTTTTGAGAATCTCTAATGTATGTAGTGAATTTTAACTGTGGAAACAAAACAAAAGTGCCTCAGAACGGCAACAGCCTTTCCCCCAAAGTAGGTGTCAATAACAGTCCTTAATAGGTAGCTGCAAGCTGGTATCCTGGGTAGAAAACAGCAGCAACCAGGGGTATCTGCACGAGCACCTTTTCTGTAATGACACAAGCACTGGGAAAAACGTGTCTCCCATCTTCTCTGACTTGTCCTTGAAAGCTCCTCCTTTGCTCCAACCACCAGATCAGCAGGTAGAATTTCCTTTGGCTGGTTCTTCATGCTGAGTGTACCTTGTGGCTGTCTCCATGCACAAGTACCTGCTGAATCTCACATTGCTACAACCCACTGCATTTTGTTGACACTTCTCAGACAGGGCTTGTGACTTAAAAGGGGCTGCAACATGCTTTCAGCAAGGCCACAGTGGGCTTGCTGGCTTTGGGCTTTTTTGGGGGGGGATATAATTGTATGGACTTGGGGTAATAAAATTAGTCTAGTTGATGGAACAGATAGAACACATCTGAGAAGCTATATTATTGCTATTTCTGAGGAAAAAAACAAGTAGACAATATGCTAGAGACCAGCAGAGAGAATGGGAGCCCTGCTCTGTCAGGTTATTGTCCGACTGAAGATTCTCAGGATCCCATTACTGCAAGCCAGGCTCTCTGGGTGACAGTGAACAAAGACTGCAGAACTGGTAAGGAGAGTCGCAGCAACACACAGACATCTTTCAGCTAACATCCTACAAACAGCAGGTGCCAACAGCAAATTAGTTGATGGCTCTGTGCTGAGGCAGTGAGCAGGGCTTTTCACAGCACAGCGCATTTGGGCTGTGCTGTAATTGGGGTTTGGTAGGTGTGCAGCAAATTCAGGAAGTGCAATTTGCACCTCCTTGTGCCAGAAACGGAATGAGTCAGATCCTTAAAGCTTCAATTTCAGCTTTGCTTCTGCCTCCTCATTGTTCTGACTAATACAATGATTTCATACCCAGCTAACTATGGTAAAAGCTAGCTGCATGGCCTCTAGGTTAGAGCCAGCTCATGCTGGCGTCAAAGCTAAAAGACTTCCACAGATGTCAGGGGAGCAGCTGCAGGCCACTCCAGCTACCTGTAAGCAAAATTATTAACTGCACTAAGAAACACACAAATCAAGATACATTTAACAACACAACACACTGCATCAGAAATCATTAGCATCTCAATTCTTAGGTGTCAAATTTGAAACATCTGAAAGAGGCCGTAAGTTCAGAAAGAACTAAGCAAATGGACATAAGACTTCTAATACATTAAAAAACATAGTAACCTCCCAAAACAAGAAACTTAAAATAGGCAGCAATTTTAAATGCAAATCTAGTTCTCTAAACAAAGGAAAAAAAGCCCTAGAAAAATGCTCTGTATGGTTTTGGCCCCAGATGTGCCCCAATTACAGCACACCCCAAATGCACTGTGCTGTGAAAAGTCCTGCTCACTGTCTCAGCACATGCTCATCTAACACCGCAGGATCAGTGTCGTGGGTTAACTTGGTGTGACCTTGGTCCTGGGCAATGGGCAATACTGAAACCTCTATCTTTCATGAAGCTCCGTGTATACCCACTGGTACTTTTAATGGTCAGCATACACATTTACAGAATACAGGCTTCCTTCCAATTTATTTCATTACTTACTATAATTAAAGTATTTAAAAAAACATTTTTTACTAATGGGTAGGAGGTTTATTCCTTCTGTTTGTAGGTTAACGCCAGTAATTTGTGAAGAACACTGAGGGTGAAATTAGTTAAAATAATGTAACATTTGAAAGATTTGGTAACACTTTTCTCTCCCTGTGTTCTCCCAGTGGAACCACTACTTGGCAATGCATTTTATAACTGTTTTTCCTTCTGATCTCGTGTAAACCAAAACCTTGGTCTGACAAACGATATTGTGAGAGCAGTTATCTAAAACTGCCTGGAGCTCTGGCAGAATCAGGCCAAGGGCCTTGGTGCTAACCCTGCAAAAGGTAATGAGGGTTTGCAGTTGGCTATTGGCAGAGTAAGATTAGATTTGGTTCCGTAAAGCTGTTGTAACTACAGAAAATGAAGACCTCATAATTTAGTAGTGTTCCTAGTTAGTCCACAACATTTTTTCTGAAAAGGTGAGGATAAGGTCAGTGGTGAGACCCAGAAGCTTCCCCACCTCTCCAGAAGAACTGCAGGGAGAAAGACCAGGGTAATTTGACACATAGGTCAGACTTTGTGTGTACTTGCTGTACAATTTGTGTGTACTATTCCCTAGTCTCAGAATAGTGCAGCTGACAGCTAGGATCCCTCCTTTCTAACAGATGTCAGGTGTATTTCAATAAATATCGAAATACTGGATAGCTTTCTGAGCCTGATGTGAAAACCAGAGATTCTAAGGCTTCCTGCACGCAATTCGTAACCTCCTTAGAGGCCCCGATTATCAGCCTTGCCTGCCTATCAAGCACTACTCGCTTTTTTGGGTCAAAGAGTCATCAAAATGGGGTCAGAGGACGAGCTCATTATTTCCCATCTTCTCAGCAGTCTGCTCCCAGTGTGTTTCTTGGCTCCTCTGTGACGCACATGGCATTGTTTGTGGAACAATGTCATGTTTTAATGATTTGCAAACTACTATGAATCGTGCATATTAAAGATACTCAGCAAGCATTAACAGCTGCTATTTAGTGCAGCAAAGTTTTATAGAATTTCAAGGATATAGACTAATTACGTGTTTAACAACAAGCCCCCTTATAGTGGCCTTACTTTAAATTGCCCATCAAAACCTCAATAAACTGGCAATAGCGTGAGAGAAATTAATACAGGATTTAAAAAAAAAAAAAAGTTTAATCTAATTTGCTGCATCGGAAGTAGCAATATTTTTCAGACGGATCTTAGCTAAGATGCGTAAAATAAAAATTGAAAAAACAACGTATCCTTGCGAAATAATTAAATTTCCAGAACCCGTAAGGTGTCTGACCCCAGCGTGACCCACTGCCACTGCGCTGGTGTCACTGGCGTCATTCCCGACCCCCACCGCCCGGAGCGCCTGCCCGATGTGTCACGTCACATCAGCACCTGGCGTACCCCGCAGAGCTGCTGCTCCTGGCCGCCACGAACTGCGGCCGAAGGTGCTCCCGGTTCCAGCTCCCGCACGGCCCGGGCGCGGCCGGGACGCGGCGCCTCCCGGAGCAGCCCCNGTCCGCCACGGCGCCCCCGCTGGCCCCGCGGGATGGTGGGGGCCCTGTTCCCAACGCGGCCCCACAGCGGCCCCACAGCGGCCCCACAGCGGCCCCGCGGGGAGCACCAGCCCCACACCGGGATGGCGGGGGAAGGGGCTGCCGGAGGCGCCGGAACATTATTATTTTTAGGGACAGTAAAACGTTGTGGTGACTGCTCTTTGCAGGAAGCCTCGTTTAAACTAATTATAGCTCCTCATTACAGCCTCATTACTTTTCTGTTAAGAAATACACTAAAAGATACAAAAAGTGGTGGAAACGTCAGGCCAGTAATAATATAAGCTGAATAAATCTTCCATTTTTGAATAAAACCTTAAGAAGAGGGTCTACAATATTTAACCTAAAAGACAGTGCAGCTGGTAGGCAGAAATCATCATCATCCCAGTGTCAGGAGCACATTAACATTTCAGATCACGAACAAAAAGTGCTTCTAAAACGATGTTTGTAGAGGTTAACAATAGTTTCCTTCCTTAACATGTAATAAAGTTGTATTAAAATCATATTTGCATTCCCTATTGATGCAACTCCACAGATGACCAACTGATTTAAATTAGAGAACATTTACCATTTTGTTTTTTCCATTGCAGCTGCTGCAACAGCAGGACCAGCACCTCCAAAATCTGCCTGGACCTCTGGCAGCACCAGCCACTGGAACTTGAGTCCATTTTGAAACCAGGGCGAAGTGAACAGCTGGCTCGAATGAACGGCTGGGAGCCCACACCCTCGCTCTCCCTCAAATAACAATGTTTATTACATTCTTATTACACTGAAAGGAAAGCAATAAGCATTTGGGAAAACAACCAACATCTACAGGCTGGTGTGTGGGAGGACATTACAATGTTATCCTGTCCGGCAATCTCTTACTTCTCTCTCCCCGTTTAATAATAAAAAGGGTGACTGGACAAATGTCCCTTTCACACTTTGCTCCTCTGCTTTTTGTTCTCCGTCACCCTCCCTAAAACAACACAAACTAACCGAGCCGTGAATAGTTTGTTAGATTCCAGAGTCTGGGATGCATTTTTGCCAGCCTATCTCTATCTGGATGGAAGTACAGAGCTCCTGCAGCAGCCATAAAAGCACAAGAGATCCCGTACATCCCTCTGGCTCCTCTCATGCTGGAGGAGAATTATGGCTACGGATCGGAGTCCATACTGACATTTCTGCCATCTCTCCTGTGTCATCTCTCAGCACACTGTTCCACCCCCCTCTCTAAGTTTCTGTGCTACTTAAAGCAATTACAACTTGAGTGACTCATTACACCACATGTCTTGGAGTCACTCCCCCATACAAGAAAATACAAGCTCTTGCTCTTTCTATGAGATCCACTTTCTGCTGGTATTTGAGTGAGACAGTGGTAACCCAGAACTGTCACCCAATACTTCTTCTCAAGTAGCTTTGTTACCCCTTAGTGACTTGGTAGGAACAACAAATACACAAATTAAAATGAAATGGAACTGGAATGCTCCCAGTGACACACTCAGTGCAAGGCAGTGACTTGCAGGTGGGAAATGGCCTGTCCCTGAAAGATGAAGACTGAAGCTACCTACATGTGCATCGTCTTTCAGATTCCCTTGAGCTAACAGCTTCCCCACCTACCTGTGTGAAGTTTTATATGGCAACAATGAAGGGAAAGAAAAGTACTAATAGAGAAAGTGAGATAACAAAAACACAAAATAGAAAAATATGCTAAAAAGAAGCTCAGCAGCAGACTTAGAAATCAAACTTTCCCCTGAAAACAGCAACAGGAATCTAGCCAAGAAACAATGGTCTGGGTACATTTTGGAAACTAGAAGTGGAATAATTAGAGGCACATCTTATTTAATCAGTAATACATAAGAAGTATTTTCTACTATCCTAATTATGGATTTAGTCCTGTAATTCTTTACTTGCATAAGAAGTTTGTACTTGCAATGAATACTAAATGTTTGGAAGGTGTTTATGCTGTTCTTTACAAATTTGTTTATTAGGAGACTGAAACAAAGCAGTAGATTGTTGTGGTGGTTTGAAGAGACTGAGTTGATGGACAAGGTTTTAGACCAATCGCTTCTCACAATTTGGCATATAAAAAGCACTGGTGAAGAGAAGTGCTCTCTTCTTTTCCGGTCCCTCAGCCGGGAGGGGGGGCGGGGCCGGGCCCGCCGGGCCCCGCCGGGCC
>VWZT01006311.1:249112-295849 GCA_013397055.1 Pachycephala philippinensis
AGCAGATGTCCGGGCGGGTCTGTTTGTTAGTGACAGTTTGAAACACCACACTGGAGCAGAAGAAACCTCTTTTTTCTTTCAAATATGAATGAGACTTAAAGACTGCAATTCTGACCTGAAATCATATCTTATCCTTTGTGCAAGTATGGAAATTATTAAGGGGAGGTGCTGGGGGGAGAGGTGCTGGGAGGAGAGGTGCTGAAGGGAAAAATGGAGAGTTTGTTGTAATCTTTACCATTCTTTTATTACCTTTAGTTCTGATAGTAATAAACTTCTTTGTATTCTTTAAAGTTTTGAGCCTGCTTTGCCTTTCTTCTAATTCTTATCTCGCAAAAAGTAAAAGATGCAAACTAAACCACCACAATTGTAGCACCTAATTATGAAAAAGAAGATACACATCACAGCCAAGTATTGTGGCATTCTCTTTCTTCTTTTAAGATGAACACCACAAATGCTGAAAACATTTGGATTAAAATAAAAAGTTTATAATTTAGGTACATGTTTTTTAAACTGAGGATCAATCTGACAAATACCAACAAGCAAGCTGCTCCTGTTCAACATAAGCACGCTGTATTTTACTTCTGAGATTAAGAGTTATTTTTAATCTTTACTGCTTTATTGTTGTTTTAAAAAGTGTCTAGATATATGTAAATATTTACACACATAAGTATTTTACAATCTATAGAATCACTTAAAAACAGTGCACTTGCAGAAAAATATTATTATGAAAACATGTCATATTACAATGCTATTAATATAATATTTATGTTTTACATTAAATACAGATTATGGTATATTCTTGTTCAGAAAAGCTTTCAAGCTCTGACAGCATTATTTGACGGTTTACATATGGAAAAACGGAAGGAAAACTATTTTATTATCCTCCACTAGAGGGAGAGAGAGCAGCTCTTGTTGCTGGGCAGATTCTGCAAACAGTTTTATACTGCCCCATTTTAAGCAATGATGTCAAGTTTAGGGGGAAAAAAAACCCCGAGCAATGTAGTCCATTATATTATGAAATATGAAGTAACTCCTAAAATACTAAAGCCCTGAAATCTAAAATTTCATTGCTGCTAGGTTAATTTCTGGAACCAATACTACACCATGTTGATTTCTTTAGACATGGATGTTCACATACTTATTAAAAAATCTGAAATAAATAGCAAAAGTAAAAGAAATTGTAACATTGAAAAACAGTTACTAATTTGATAACAAAACAAAAATATTGTACTTTCCATTCTGTATTGGATATGGAACATTCCTACAGGTACTGCATCGTTTTCACTGCTTCCTTAGAGCATGATTTCTTCCACCCAACAGGTCACCCTTTGTCTCAGAAGCTCAGAGAAGTCTCACCTCCCCGAAGACAATTTGACAGTAACTGTTCAGAGTGTCTATGTTTTAATTTCACCTAAATACCCTGATGATCCTGTCCATGACATCCACACAAGTATCTGTCACTTTTACTCCTCTGGACTCGTGGTCCTGCTGGTTTGCAGTTTGTGGTAGGGTAAGAAAACAAGCGCTGGTGTCTGTGTGCCCACAGAACGTGTGGGAACTGCCCCAGCCCACAGAAACATGAGACACTTGGCTTAGCTTCAGAGTACTGAGCAGGACCAAGCTTCTGATGCGTGTAACATCATTTGGAAAGTGAGCACAGGATGCCCACTACCAAAGGACAGCCATGGATGGCACACAACTGAAGGCTGAAATGTTACTTTTATTTAAAACTCACTGCGGAAAGAGTAAAGAAGAAAGGCTGGGAGGGGTTAATATGTCAATTATCAAAGCAATAATCTACCACTGGAAGTGTAAGTGACCTTGAAAAGTTGCAAATATTTCTTTATATACTGAGATGTGGACAAACTAAGCACAAGGCAACAACTGTTCAGTTTGTGCTTATGTAGATTTCAAAGGAAGCCCTCTATTTATGGTTCAAGAACAAAAACTTAACAGGCCTTAACACAACCCAGGCCTTAATACAACGTCTGAATTTAATTTTGAAGTTTACAAAATGCTCACAAATAAAAAATCCTGTAAAATATATTTATATTCTGCACTCCTGTTTATATTTATTTAAATTTTCTAAGGAACTTGAGGCAGTTTAATAATACATTCCTTTTCCATATCTCTGTTTAGGGAAAACTGTAGTTATTGATAGTATGAGTGCTATGCAGACAGAGATTTAAAAAAACCCAACAAAACAAGCGAGATTGAAACAGTTACTGAGAAGGAAGGAATGACTCTATCTTGGACACATAATGGCAGCTTTTGTACAAATAGTTCTGGCTGAGCTGTCACAGGGATCTCTGTTGCGGGATCTCCGGGTTTTGTTGGCCTCATGCAGATCAGTCACACTCCAGCCCTCCAAAACAGCCCGTGCAGCTGTGGAGAGCGCAACAGCAGCAGAACACTGAGCACACCCTGGCAGCTTCATACAACCTGAAAATCCCTGGTTCAGGTACTACTGCAGATGACCTTATGAGATATGAGCTACTAATGGCAAACTGCAGTTTAGTTGTGAGCTGAGGAAGTCACCTGCTCTAACTCAGCTGAAATATTTACAGCTCTCAATTCAGTGGAGGACAGTGTATGTGTCTCCTTCTGTCTCTAATCATTGTTTACCTGCTCTGTTCTCATTGTAACACCATTGCTGGTCTGGTGTTTAAAAAATACCTTTTCTGAAAATATATTGCTTTGGGATTTTACACAAATCAAGTTATTAAAATGTTGTGTTAGGATTTCATGAAAGCTTTGATATTTTACAAACTGTTTATAAAGAATGTAATACTTCGGTTGTGGTGCTACAGTGAATAAAAAGGGAAACAGAAAGGAAAATCACATAGTTCAATCTCAGGCTAATTCAAAGCTTACAAGCACAAACACTGTTTTATATCATATTTTCAAAATGTTTACAGATCAGAAGATTCTTTTGACTGAAATGTCTGTCAAGATAATTGTGAAGCAAACTACAGAATAAAGTCTGGAATATATTTTAAACTTTATGCTTAATCTGCAGTAAACCCAAACCTATTGGTTTGGACAAAACACATGCAAAACATTTACTTCATACCCAACTGGAGTAAAATATTTCAAGAGCAAAAATTTAGAAAGCTACTGCACGCAGATTAATACTGTGATTTGAATGCCGGAAAATGAAGGGCTAAGCTCCAGTACCACTGAAATAAATACTTTTATATTAACTAGTTCAGTGCTAATTTGACCTTGCTGGAATTTGCAGTTAATTTGGTATATTTGCAACAGGTGCAACCCACAACCAAGTCATGCATTGAATGCTCTGAGATCTCTTAACATGCACAAGCCTGACCCGGAGGAAGTGACTGCAGTGCCAGTGTGAGTCATGTTGGAGGCCCCGAGTTCTCTCTCCTGGATATTTCAGATGTTCAGCCAACTGCAGCCACACCCTTATGCTCACACGTTTTAAACCAGAAAAGCGAGATATCACCATGTGCAAAACATATTAGTGTTACAATAGCACTTAGGACTAATAGGATTTTTCTTGATAAGATAGTTTATTTTACCTTCTCGATATACAATTTTGATTGCTAACGTACAAGGCTGAAATTAAATAACACTGCAAAAAGGGATTGTTTTATCACCTCTTCTTTTGTTTTGTCATTCCTCTTGTGCTGTGACTTTCTGAATGAGGGAAATAATTATAATGAGTTGCAGAATACACATTTTCCTGTGGACGTCTTTATCTACAACATGGAAATGTAGGTTTGCTGTTGCTGCTGCCACTGGAGAACTTAAAAGTGTGTGGGTGGCAGCAGTTCAGTTCAGAAGCAGCAGCCACTGTATATACTCCTACCCATCCAGTGTACCCTGCCAGCTCTTTAGGCTTCTTCTCCAGCTCAGTGTCCTGTTCCTACTCACTTTCTCCCTTCATTCTTGCTGCATTTCTTGTGGCAGGATGAACCTAGCTCCAGCCTCTCACGTGAAGCAATACTCAGTGTTGCTGGGGGAACCTCTAATATGAATCTTGACAAATCACTGATAAAATAGCCTCTCCACTCTGAGGCAGGACTGTCAACCTCTGCAGCATTCCCATCTGCTGAGAAACATCCTTTTGTCCTTTTAATACACTCCAGAAAACTTTCACATCTCTCATAGGATACACAGAGGAGTTTTTACACAATTTAATTGAAACAGGATAGCCTTAGTTTAAATACTACAAAGAAATTCTTCCTTGTGAGGGTGGTGAGGCACTGGCAGAGGTTGTCCAGAGAAACTATGGCTGCATCATCCCTGGAAATGTTCAAGACTAGGCTGAACGGGGCTTTGAGCAACTTGGTCTAGTGAGTGGATGGTATTCTAACCACAGCAGGGGGTCTGAAACTACATGACCTTTAAGGTCCCTTCCAACACAAACCATTCCATGATTCTGCACTGCCCTCCTGAAGGATCTAAGAAAATTGGACAGGACCTCTTGTATCTGTAGCTGCTGTAATGCATCAGCTCTTGGAGAGAGAAAAGACAGAAAAGACAAGTAGTTATTCTCCAAACGGAAATCTCCATGCCAGCAATGATAAAAATGTTGCTTTTTCCTCTAGTTTTGAATTCCATTCCCATGGTCTATCCTCAGTCTTGGGTGAACTTGAAGATGGCAAATTAGTTCATTCTTTCCAATTTGAGTAAGACTCTGCAGCTATCATGGGAGTAGGCAGGGGAATTGCTGAAAATGTTCATATTTCCACAGAGTATTGTTTGAGAATGTTGTTTTGTGATGAATCCACCACAGATACCAAGGATTCTCCACAGACAGGCAGTGGGAAAACAAGAAAATATGCATTATTTCTCTTTGGCAGTCTGGAGTTACCTAAATGAAGAGCGGGAACAAGCTTTTAGGGTGTCATAAAACAGCTGTGCAGTCCCTATGCCAAATGACAATATTAAGTTGGGTTTGTTTCCCTTTTTGCCTTTTTACTCAGCGCCATTGTAACATGCCCTTGCAAATATACAGAATTCTTCAGTCACCCAAAGAGGCTCGTAGAAGAAAGAGGAGGTAAAATCTATAAATGCTATAAATTATCTTTCCTTTTAACAGTAACTGTGTAATGAAGAATTGGCCAGGTCATTTGGTGATACTTTGTACTGGTTAAAAGTTCAGCAGTTCAACAAAACTGGGAGAAGGATTTTTTTTCTGTTCTGTACCTTGGTGCTGCAGAAACCAAGCTCCTATTTCAAACCTTTCCTTCCTCATCAATCACTGCGGTGCTACTACTTCATGGGAAGAAGGGTGGCAGCTTAATGAGAGCTTCAGCAAGGAGAGTGATCAGCACTGCAGCAATAGTAGAGGAAAAGTGCTGGGAAGAGATCAGTACACATTTCCGGGGGGCTGAATGGTCTGTAAGCTCTACAGCACAGCTTCCCTTTTGAACAATGGGGATTAAGCAAGTGGTTGAAGCTGAAGAGTATGGTCTGAATGAATGAACTGCTAGATGGGTTGAAACTGGATGGAATCCTGGGCTTGAAGAGTAGGAATCAGTGGGTTGATGTTTAGTTGGTGGCCAGTACAAGCAGAACACTCAGGGGTCAATACTGGTGCCAGAATTGTTCATTACGTTGATTGTAACTTGGATAATGATATAGGATGCACCTGCAGCAGATTTTCAGACAATACTAACTTAGAAGGGGTGATTTTCAAACCAAACAGTGGAAGTTCAGTTGAGAGGACTCTGAGAAGCTTAAAAACTGGGTCAACAGAAATCTTATGAAGTGTAATGAGGAGTGCAAAGTGAATACATGGGGTTGAATAGTGCCGGGCACCAGGGCAGGCTGTCAGAGCAGCAGCAGCAGCTGAAGAGCTTGTGCCTGTCACAGTGGACACTGAGTTGAACATGAGCCAACAGGGTGTTTTCATTGTGAATAAAATGAACTACAGTCTGAGCTACATTAGGAAGGGAGCAGGGACAGTAGATGAATGGAAATTTTTATCCCACTTTATTTAGTGATAATGAGTCCACACCTGGAATAATGTGTCCTGTTTGGGGTTCCCCAGTTCAAGAAGGATGTCAAGAAACAAGAGACGGGCATGCAGAGGGCCGATGGGATGGTAGATGGCCTACAGCATACAACTTGTGCAGAGATGTTGAAGAAGTTGGGCTTGGTTTGCCTAGCAGAGAAGAAAATAAGGGGATATCTGACAACAATCTAAAACTACCCAAAGGGGAGTGGCAAAGATAATTGTGCTGGATTCTTCTCAGCAGTAGTGAATAGCAAAACCAGAAGGAAAAGTCACAAGCCGAGTCCTTGGAGTTGTGATGCATGTAGATCCTTGTGGATGCATGTGGTTGTGCATGGCTGGTGCCATACAGGAAAAAACTGCCCAGAAAAGCTGGCCAGTCTCTATCCTTGAAGGCTTTCAAGGCAGCTTAAGAAAGACCATGACTGACCTGAAATACCACAGGTCACAGTCCTGCTTCTAGTGGAAGGCAGGATAGGATGGACCCCAGAGATCCCTTCCAACCACCACTTCTAGGACTATGCTGCCAGAGTGTCCCCCAGACAGAAAAGGAAATTGAGTTATCAATTTTTCCTGCTTCTGCCTCTTCCCTCTCTCCCTCCATTCCTCTTTCCCTTTAAGTTATATATGACATCTAATTACCATTATGTTTAAGGGACTAGTAAAACATCCTTCCTTTTCTGTTGGGGTTACTCTGCTTGCCATCCAAGCATTTTACACAGTTAAGATTTCTAAGGCACCAAAGTCTGTCAGACTTGGTTTACATCTTATTTTACTGGATCAGGCACCTTATTCTTCTTAGCTAAAAACTACAGACTTTTTCTGATATGATAGGATTGTCCTCACCATTCTTACAAAATGGACTTTTTTCCTTACTGAACATAATTTGTACTCTGTTAGACCTGCACATGGTTACAACTCAAGTAGATCCATAAATATTCATCTTCCCAAGAGACAACATAAATCCAAGATTATAGCCCAGAACCACAACGGTATATGAACCAAAACTGCTGAAGCAGTATGACACAGCTAAATGAATTCTTCATCAGATCAAATCTCTGTTGGCACAAGGATTTAGGCACGTAGGCAGCATCTCAGGTACTGGAGATAACAGCCAGTCAAATCTGTTTCTGTGGCAGACTTAATAAAGGATGTTAGCATGTCAGATAATTCAGAAATCCAAGGGTATGTGTCTCAAACTTGAGTAATGACACTAGCTGATGAGCAGCAAATTTCAAATGTCAAGCCCCTAGCATTAAACCTTTAAAGAAACCAGACTCCAGTCAAAAAGCTAATGCCAAGTTATACATTAAACTCTGGGACAACAGTGCCCATACACTGTTGGGAAAGGTATTATTGTAAAAGAAGAAATAACCAGGGAACATGTATACTGCAGAATGACACACATTTGCAATGCACTGTCACAGTCTTTTAAAATGGAAATCTAGTTTTGTTTATGAAGGAGACATAAATAAACCAAATCACAAGTCTCTGACACTAATCTAGTTATTTATTCTGGAAAAGGATTTCTTTTTAAAGACTACAATGCAAAGTAGTGTAAGTTTTATGTAAAGACTGAAGCCATAGCAATAGCCCATAGCCTGCCACACACTTTAACCAAACCCAGACAGAAGTGTTTCATATTGATATATTTGATGGACTGGATCCATAATGGAACAGCACAATTTTTAAATGAAAAAATAGATCAGATTTGCATTTGTAAACATCAGATGGAGGAAAGAGTCAAGTAAAATTGTAGGAAAAAAAGCCCCAAATGCATATTTTTAACCCCCTTCAGACGACGACTTCTTTAACAGAATCTGTGCCATGTTTTGCACATAGGCAGTATGTGTAACACCATTAAAATATTCCTGTTGGCCTCTCCTCATTTTGTCTCCTCTCAAGGTACTTCTTATATCTTCTTGTACAGCCTTCATTTATACTACTCAGTGCACTGCTAGGACATCAAGAATCTCTGAGGATGAAAGTTATGTGTGGTGGCATACAGTCACCTTAGCCTGGGTATATTCACTGCAAACAGAGCAATGAATTGCAGAATGTAAACCTCATTAGTCAGGTTACTTAGAAAGAGCCAGCCGAGGAGTGGATACTGGTCTGAAAAAGTAATGTGTTTTTGCATCTCTTCTCCCAAGGGTGGAATATTTTTGAAACTTATTTATTGCGCAAGTAAGGTACCATACAATGAAACTTCCCAAGCCGCATTGTCAGGGAGGTTTGGATACATAAATTCAACCAGCCGCTCTGAAATAAACATAATTCAACGGCCGTTAAAATCTTGATACCGGCTGCTTTTATTGGATTATATCCTCCAACTCTCTGGGATGTAAATTTCCGTCCATAACCTGTGCAGCAATAAACTTCATCCAGCCCCAAGAGTGTGCATGTGAGAGGACTGCAAATTTGCTCCGCGAAACCAGAATTAGCCGGTATCGCAGGAATGAAAGAGCGTGGAGATTTGAAATTGCAGAGAATGGAGACAAGGCGGTGCAGAGGACGAGCTGCCTGGGGGGCAGGCGGCCCCAGACCGGTGCCGCACTCCTATGGAAAATAAGCCCCGGGGCGGTGAGCAGGGGCGAGGCTGAGCTGGCGCGGGCGCTGGCGGAGCCGGGCGCAGGTGGACACCGGAGCCCGCAGCAGCCCCAGGAGTCCCGGAGCGCGGAGCAGCGCCCCGTGTCGGGCTGACAGCGGGGGCTCGGCGCCGAGGCGCGCAGGGACGGCAGCGCTGGCGGAGCTCGGCGCGGTGAGTACCCCGGAAGGAGCCGGGAGCCACCGTACCACACCGGCACCGGCACCGACACCGGCACTGGAGCAGGCGGGGAACGCGAAGCGACCGCGTCGCCTGCGGCAGAGACGCGCTGGGCTGGGCTGTGCGGGGCTGTGCTGGGATGTCCCGGGCTGTCCCGGCGCGGGGCTCCCGGGGCCGGGGGCGGCGGCCCCTCGGAGGGGCGGCGGGCCGGGAGCGCGGCTGCCGCAGCGGGGTAACTCGCGGTCATCCTTTGTGCTCGGCGGGCGGGCGGTGCCGCAGCCACGCCNGAGCTGTCCCTGTGGCAGCCCCGCGGCCCGGGCGGTGGCGGCCGTCCCCGCCTCAGCTCTGCTTCGCATAGGTGAACCGAGCTGGGGTGCTGGGAAGGCGACGCGTGTGAAGCTCCCAAAGCTGCTCTCTTGGGAGAAAAAAGTACATCCCCTGCCTTCGGGCTGCTCCCGAAACAGACTCTAAGCCTGTACAAAATAGAGGTGCACTCCTAATGCAATCTACCCATTCCCTTGGTACCAAGGGGAGAAAACCGTCCGCTATCTGAGCCAATGCCGCCGTCCCCGGGGCGGGGCACCACGCGTGGGTGACACCGGGGCACAACAGCACCGACGGGTCTCCGGGGAGGCCGCCCGATCAGGGCTGGGAAACATCCCTCAGGGAGGGGCAGCAGGGTAGCAACCCCGGTCTCGAACGGAACTACTGCCGACTTTATGCAAACTTGTGACCCTGGCAGTTAGTTTAGCCTTTTAAGCATTTTTTTAAGCATTTAATTTCCCTGATTTTGTGTTCCTTGCCGAGCGCACATTGTTATGCACTGAGATTCTGACTGGCAGAGGTGGCCGGTGTCCACATCTCAATGAAATTGCTCAATGAAGTGCTCGGCATGTTAGCAAGGTGAAGTCAGACTGGCAAAACATACGACAACCAAAATAAACCATGTTTTTAGCGATGTTTCCTCTATATGTCTTCAGCAAGCAAATTATATGTGGCATTTTACTGGGAATATTGCAAAGTAAAACTCATTTCTAGTTATAATGCATTTACGAGTTATCCATTGAAACTGCCTTTAAAGTACAATTTTATTCTATAATTTTTAACACTGAGGCAGTAGAGTGCTGGAATAAGTTGACCAAATATATGTAAATTACTCATCATATGGACTTTTTATATCAAGAGCAGATGTTTTTCAGTGATCTAGCTGAACTACAAGCTAAAGAACCATAGCTCCAGTGATGGTACATGGAACTTGGGTGTTTTGCTACTAACTTTGGTCTTAGTATGGCACCTGTATTTGTCCCTAAAATAGCTCATGAGTCAGGTTTTCAAAAAAGCTCAGCATCTTTTCAGGCACTAATGCTTGGGCCATGTTTCTAAGAACTCTGCATACTTTGTGTACATATAGTCTAAAAAGCGTTTCTGGGGTGAAAAAAAAACTGGTTCATTTCCAGGTGACCAAATAAGAATCCAGATTCTCCTACCTTTAAATGAAATTTCTTCTGAGGGGCTGTATTCAAACACTGTTACTGTGAGTGGGTCTTCACTGCCTTGCTTGTTGGGGAAACTGGCTGGCTTCACTGGCTGTCATTTTCATTACAGTTTCTCTAGAATTTCACAATTGCAAAGAGTCACTTGGGCTCCTCTGCCTTTCATGAGCCTGTTCTTGGCAGTGCTGTGGTGTGGGAAGAAGGTTGAAGGCAGGTAAGTGCCTTTCTCGTGGGTGCAACAGGCCCTGGGGCGATCAGTCAGTCAGGGGATCCAGGCATCCAATCTTTGCTTTATGCAGAGACTGAGAGTTTGTGCAGTAACTGGAGATGACCTCCCCTGCTTTTGAGTGTATTCACATTGAACTTGTGACCTTAGTGAAAAGTTAATAGTATGCAAGTAATAATAAGCAAGAATTCAATTCAAATGGAAAATATATGCATTTTCTGAAGATTTGTGGGGGTTGATACAAGCATGACATTAACTTGCATCTACTCAATCTAAGCCCATTCTGTCAGCAAGACTGCAAAGAGGAGTATCATCACTTTGCAGCTCAATATCAATCATTTTTCTTCAAATAATTTAAAATATATAAAAGATGTGCCTGTTTTCCTGTACAAAGAAGAAATTTTTTGTATCCAGTATAAGGATTCATGTGTGCACAAAAAAAAGTATAAGAGATAAAGGTGAGGTTTTACATTTAATCTTGACTCTGAATCTTCAGTTACATAATTTTGTATTCCATTATCTAAGATGCACTGTAACATCCCTCATACATTTTCATTAATCTTACACAGAGCATGTGCAACAGCTTGCGATTTTCCTTCATTCTGCCTCTTCTCATTATTTCCCATTAGCATGATTATTCACTGTGTTTATCACCTTTATGCAACTAGTCTCTCTCTGCCTTGTGAGTGGGCTGAATCCTCTGTAAGTAGTCCTGTAACCTACAGCAACAGAGCATCTGGCTCCAAGTACGTTATTAGGAAAGGGTTGAGATGTCATCTTTAAGACCTACCTTTTGTAGAGGAAGGGTGAGGTATAATCATGACTAAGGCTGTCCTCGTTAATTTAATTAATAATATATTTTAGTAATTGTGACCAGGCTATCCTTTTATGGTCAAAAAACCAGTCTGCACCACTGCACGGCTCTGACTTGTTCCCCTGCTGCCCATCCTGCCTCAAACACTCTGCAGGACCTCTAGAAGTAAACACCATCCCCATTCTCTCTTTCTCAGTTTGGAAAGGAAAAGCATTTCAATATCCGTTTCCACTGGCAACTCATCAACTGATCCCAGCTTATCAGCCTATGCAGCAAGTGTTAAATGTGCGCAGTTCTTGTTCTTCCTGACTGTGTCACCAATACCTCCCATGGCCAAGTTAGGGCTAGTGACAACTCACTCACTAAAGAACATCCATCTACAAAAAATTTGCTACCACAAGTGCAACGTATTTTAGCTGCAGCTCACTTATGAGGCAGATCAGTGTGCTCTTGGAAGAACCTACGTGCTCAAGCTGTCCTTAGTTACACATGATTACCCTCACTGCAAGGAAGGGTCAGGTGGCACTTGACTACAAAGGGAACTTAGGCAGCAGCCAGGCTGGAGAGGCTGCATGTATCAACAGGTGTTCGCTGGTGTCTGGGACAGGCCAGCCCTGACTCCAGCTATGGATTACTGTGGAGTGCCTCAGGGCCTTCTCTGTGTGTTTATATAGCAATAAGAAAAAAAGTAAAACAGTTTGGAAAGGTAGTAACTTGAGAAGCAAAATGTACTCACGTATTTAAAGACAAATTTATGGAATCTGGGTTAGTCCATTCACTGCCTATTTGCAGCAGTGAGGAGCCAGCCCAGAGACACATGTTCTGAGGGCTAACAGGAGACATAAGAGGCTTTTAAAAACAATTTTTGATAACTTTTTTCTCTCTTTCAACTGTTGTGAAGCTGATTTTATTTCTCTGGAGAAGAAAAGAAGACAAAAAATTACCATCTCTAGTAATTTGTATCATTGCATTTCTAGTCTCCATGGAAACCTATGTGGTGCTCCACAGTTGGGTAAGATTTGAATCTGTTGCAGCAGAAATCAGATGGAGGGAAGACTGGATTCTGCACCTTGACTGTTAATCAATTAAAAGTGGTTTTGAAATTATTTTCATCTTGTGTTGCAGTCTTTGCTTAGAGTAACAACAGAATAAACCGAAGTAATCAAATTAAGCTAGTATGGCCTGATCCTATGTACACCTGTGCACATAACCCTGCCACTCAGTTTGATTCTGATAGGCACTGCCATTAATTTGGAAGAATTCTTTGTTTTCAGTAGGATTACAAGGATTAATACTATGGAAACTGAAAGCATAATAGCTGTTGTCAAAGCAAAAACTGTTGTCACGTTGACGCTAATAAAAAGCTTTCCAGAGAGGTAGTAACAATCACGTCGTTGTGATTTATGTAAGCAAAGCATTTTGAAAATTAAGAATCTTAATTCCTTATCTTTTGCTGTCTTCTTTCTTGTTCTTCCACTGCTAAGGAAGAAATATACTCCCAAACTGGTTTCCTCTGAAAAGATGCGGTAACTTCATCTACCTGCTGCTTCAGGATTTCACTTCTTTACTCCAAGTTTTATGAACTTGAACACAAAGGCACATCATCTTACTGGGACAGCAGAAGGTGACACAGAGAAGTAATATACAGAGAGAGACCAGTCTTCCTTGTGACCATAGTCAACCCATGAAGAGTGAATGCTCTCAGCCACCTAAAAGTAAGTAGAACACATAGTAATGGAAATAATGCAGCCTACTGTCAGCCTCTAAATACTCCTGCATAGACAGCCATGATAATAAGGTACACAAAGAAATAAATTAGTTGGAAAATTTTCTAAGCATTTTACATTTGAACAATGAAATCACAGTATTCACTACAACTGCACTAACCACAGTGGTGAAATATTATAGAGATTTATGGTATTGACTATAACCAAACTACAAAATCTGATCATTTTGTATGAATTTTTTAGGTGTTTACTGCATTTACTTTAGAATACTGTGGAGAAAATGTATGCTAGTCGAGAGGATATTGGATATGATTTTGGAGATGACTCAAAAGTTGGAAGTAAGCCAATTAAACCTAATCCAAACATTGATGGAGGATGGGCTTGGATGATTGTACTTTCCTCTTTCCTTGTGCACATACTCATCATGGGTTCCCAAATGGCCCTTGGAATACTCAACATGGAATGGCTTGAAGAGTTTAATCAAAGTCGTGGCTTAACAGCGTGGGTTAGCTCCCTCAGCATGGGCATCACACTCATTGTAGGTATGTGCCAGCACCACATATTTCCAAACTATATAGATTTTTAGAATATGTTTGCCATTCATCCCTAAAGTATTTTCTTCAAGTTGTGCCGAGTTGACTTTTTAAAGTCACCAGGACCCATTTTACAATCTAGATGGAGAAAGGGAATAACAGGGAAGATGATAGGGAAGACAGTTAGTCCAGGAGACTGCATGAGCAGAAAAGGAAGCCTGTGACTTCCAGGTCTTGCTAGAATTGAGAAAACAGATGATCTGTGAAGCTTGGGGTCCTCCCCATACTCTGTGATGAGAAAATGTTGAATTCACACAGTTTATATTTCCATTTGGCAGCCAAATGAAAATGTATTTTTTTAGTTGTAGTTGGATCAACCCAAAATAATATCTGGAAGAAATGTTTGTGTATATATGTACATATACACCTATGACTCCCTAAATGAAGATTGAAAAAGTTGTGTTTAGATCTGCCTAAAATATTCCACTGAAAACAAAATAAAATGCTTAACTTCTGGTTACTTGTGAAAAAGTCTTGCACTCACACAGCATCAGCATTGGCAACAAGTGTTTCAGCTTATTCCTCTGTTTAATTGTTCCTTCTTCATGGGGCAACTTTGATTTCAGGTCTTGCAGGTATTTGCTAAGTATTTAATCAGTTGGTTTTATTTCTCTTTCCATGATTTTAAGAAGTAATATGAAAAATAAACTGAGTTGCATGAGTTGCCTGATGTTTAACATTTTTATTTAAAACATTAAGAAACTTAAGGTGAAAAATTATTAGAGCATAAATAATTAAATAAATAATTTATAATTTCTTTCATGTTTTTTAACAGGTCCTTTTATTGGTTTATTCATCAGCATGTGTGGGTGCCGCACGACAGCTATAATTGGAGGGATACTGAATGCCCTGGGTTGGATACTGAGTGCCTATGCCTCAAATGTGCACTACCTCTTCCTCACCTTTGGAGTGACAGCTGGTGAGAGCTGATCTAATGTTTGAAGCTTCTTTCAATTATTTTTGATTCCTTTGAAGCTTACCTGAGTGAGTAAAGAGGGAAGGTAGACTGTAAAGTTATTCCAGGTCTGCTTTCACACTTTTTACAGTCTGTTACCTTTTTAGAAAACTTATTTACTCAGTGGATTGGGCCCAGTGACTTCTGTTGTCATTTAAATCTGCCATGTAAAGGTGGTACTTTTATCAGTTTCATCCAAGTGAATACATTAGAGGACATTTTTAATTAGGAGAATTAGTGTAACCCGAACTCTAACAAGTAAAATCTAAAGATGAATTTTATATCTAGCTAACTCCTCTCCTCGTCACAGGACAGAATAACAAATATTTTCTCTAGAAGTTGCTCCATATTAATAAAATACTGGATTATGATAACTCTGCACTGCTTCACAACATATTTTAAAGGGTGTAGTGGGTTACAGCTGGTAGGCAGCTAAGCTGCACACAGCTGTTCACTCACTCTCCCACAGTGGGATGGGGAGAGAATCAGAAAGGTAAAAACGAAATAAAGAGAGTTTAGTAGATAAAGCAAAAGCTGGATGCACAAGCAAAACAAAGATAAGGAATTCATTCACTACTTCCCATGGGCAGGCAGGTGTTCAGCTGTTTCCAGTAAAGCAGGGCTTGGTCCTGTGTAACTATTACCTTGGAAGACATTGCCACAACTCCAAGCGTCCTCCCTCCTCCCTTCCTCCTCCCTTCCTCCAGTTTTATTGCTGAGTACAACATCTCGTGGTATGGGATGTCCCTTAAGTCACCTGGGGTCCCCTGTCCCACTGCATCCCGTCCCAGCTTCTGGTGCTTTCCCTGCTCATGGAGGGTGAGAAACAGAAAAGGCCTTGATGCTGTGTAAGCACTGTCCAGCAACAACTAAACCAACTGCCTGTGTTATCAGCAGTGTTTGGGTCACAAATCTAAAACACAGCACCATATGAGCTGCTAGGAAGCAAATTAACTCTATGCCAGTCTCTCTTAGCATAATGCATGGGGCTGTATATCATACGTGGTTTCCAATAACGGTTATTCAGATTGTGTCAACAACCACTTAGAGCAACTAATATTGCTCCAATTTTTAAAATCAAAATGACTGAAGTAATGTTTTGTCATTTTAATTGAAATTAGATGTCTAGAAAACCTTTTGACATGCGTAAGAGCCCAATCAAAATACAAAAAGGCATACACGTTTAGGCATCTTCCTTCAAAACCAACAGATCCATAGTGCCTGAATGCTCAGTTTAATATGAAACAAAAAGGTGAAAGTTATCCATGTAAGAAATACAAAATCTGGTCTTTAATTACTATCTGAGCAACACTGAGCAGTTCAAGGGGCTTTGAAATACTACTCACTCCACGGGTAACACAGCCAGTTATGTTTGCAAATGAGGCAGTATCTATGTTATATTTTCCAGAGGGAAACATGAAAAAAAGGGATTGTTTGCAATACTAGTAATAGCTTCAGTACCCTGCATTCTCTTAAACTGTCCTTTCTTAGAATTTCATAGAAATCTACAGAATTTCTATATATAAATTTTTATCTAGCTTTCTGGATGGAGAAATAGTGAGACTAGCAAAGATCACGGTGATGACCCTTTATACCACCATACCATAGACTTCAGTCATGTTGTAAATTCCTGAACTAAAAACAATGATCACGGAGAGTATTCTGCCTTTTTCGGAATTTCTGTTTCCATATATATTGAATATAATCAAGCAGGACAGGAATCTACACAATTCTTCTTGCAGCCCCTGCTGCTTTTCAGAAAGAACACACAAAAAATCACAAATGGCAGAGATTATATGAAGAATTTAAAGAGGTGAAAAACCGTATTTTCAGAAAAATATCAGAGGCAAACTTTTATGTGACGTGGAGAAGTGAGGTGTTGTAGGAATAATTCTGGCTGGAAAAACAGTGTAGAGATCCCTGAGAGGTTCCTTCCAGCTCCATGAGACCTCTGCTCACTGTCACCTCCCTCATGATCTCCTCACTCTCTCTCAGCCCCTGCCTGCTCACTCCCATCCCCTTGCTCACCATCCCCTCAGTCCCGGCTGACCCACGGGGGTCTCTCCATGTTCTCATGGTAGCTGGCTGTAAAGCTGCTGTTCCCTTGCAGTGGCCACCTCTTGCTGCCGTCACTTCTGGGCCTCCACGCTGTGCTTGTGGGCCTGCTCATGGCTGCTGCATTCAGTTCGCCCCTACAATCCCTACCTCATCTCTCCATCTGCAGCCACCCTCAGTGCATTCCCGAAGGGCCCCTCACCTCGGGGTTCCCTTCCCCAGCTCCTCACAGCAGGGCCTGGGCTGGTTCCTCACAGCAGCCGGCAGCAGCCCCAGGAGCAGGAGGTCTCCTGGGGGCAGAGAGGCCTGCCTGCATCTGTGGTTGGGTTTGGGGAGGGACACTGGTGCAAAATAAAAGCCCAGTTGTGTACTTGTCTAAAAAAGAAATAAATACTTCTAACAAGCAAAATGGGTCAGCTGTGGCCAGGGTCACTGCTGTGATGCTGAGGGGCTTTTTTTCAGGCTTTTCTGGAATCACGGCTTTCTCCAGCCTAGCTGTAGCTAGATCATGCTAGGCTTCTAGTCTACAAAACACTTCTGAGTTATGATCACAGTGAGTTGGGAAGCATCTTCTGCATACACCTGTTCCAGTCTAAATTCCTCTATGACGAACTTGCTGTGAGAAAAAATGGTGAACTGTTACCTCTAATGATGTGTTTGCACAACTCAAGGCTTTCTGCTCGAAGTATATGCCATGAATACCCTGGTTTTTAACTACAGGTGAGGGGTTTTCTACAGAATTAGAGAACTGCCTGATAAGACTGAGCAGCTACTGTGTGGCCCTCCCTGGAGTGCCCAAAGAGAACCAACCTGGAAGCCACCTGAGGTCCCACCAGTGCACTAACCCCGTGCGCTGACTCCTCAAATACATGTCACGGTCACTGTGGCTCCACAGTTACTGAGCAGGGACAGAAACTCAGTATGAATCTTCATTGCTGGGGAACTTAGCTGAAAGCAGTAAGATGTGCTCACTAAGCAGTTTGGGTCACTGATACCATCAGATGTGGGCATTATAACTGCAGATATTTCAAAATAGGTTGTGTCTATGTTTGTCCCCATAGTAACTGTCACTGATTGGTTGTGAGACATTTGTAACTTTCCAGTGTTGTCATGTTAGCCTGAGATAAAGGTTTTATATTCCATCTGTTTAGTTTTTCCTGCAATTAATATCAGTATTGTATTCTCACTGGAATGAGTATGGCAGAATTTGGAAAACACTCCAAGACAGAAAAGAAAGCTAACATCAGAATTGAGTATTTATTATTGATTTTACTACTATGCTTACACAAAAAATTAGGAATAAACTGATTTGTTTTTCACTGCTTTTTACATTGTTGGCAAAATGTTCAGATTTATTTAGTTTATTTTTTTTTTTTAACAGGCATTGGAAGTGGCATGGTTTATCTGCCTGCAGTGGTCATGGTAGGGCAGTATTTTCAGAAGAGAAGAGCACTTGCACAAGGGCTCAGTACCACAGGAACAGGGTTTGGAGCTTTTCTAATGACTGCCTTACTGAAGTACCTCTGCACTGAATTTGGGTGGAGAAATGCCATGTTCATCCAGGGGGCCATCTCCCTGAACCTTTGTGTCTGCGGGGCGCTTATGAGACCACTCGCTCCCAAAGACCTCCGTGAAAAGTATGTGGTGAGAAGTGATAGTGAAGAAAATCGGGCAAAAGCTCTGTCCCATTCTACAGAGACTATAAAATCTAATGGAGTTCTCAGTGAAGAACCAGAGAAAAAAGAAGAGGCAGCAAATGAAGAAGTGCTTGGCAGTGTGCAGCACATAGAAACTGGAGGTAAATCTGGAAGTGGAAGGAGTTTGTATGGACTGCGCATCCTTAAGACAGTGAGCCAGCTGACAATTACAGTCAGGAAGGGCTTTGCACTCTGGTACTCCAGCTACTTTGGAGCTGCATCACTGTTTACCAATAGAGTATTCGTGGCCTTTATCATTTGGGCTTTGTTTGCCTATAGCAGCTTTGTCATTCCCTTTATTCACCTTCCAGAAATAGTCAAGCAGTACAACTTATCTAGGCAGGACAATGTATTTCCTTTGACATCCATTATAGCCATTGTTCATATTTTTGGTAAAGTGATCCTTGGATTCATCTCTGATCTCCCGTGTATCAGCACATGGAATGTCTTCCTCATGGCTAACTTTACCCTGGTCACCTGCATTCTTACTTTGCCACTAATGCAAACATATGTTGGCCTGGCTGTGGTTTGTGCTCTAATAGGATTTTCTAGCGGCTATTTTTCTCTAATGCCTGTTGTGACTGAAGATTTAGTTGGAACTAAACACCTTGCAAATGCCTATGGCATCATCATTTGTGCCAATGGAATATCTGCTTTGTTTGGACCACCCTTTGCAGGTAAAAAGTTTAAATTGCTAACCAACAGATGTTTGTGTAATGATCGTGTGACTCTTTATATTATTAAACTTCTTATGACATGAGCATGTGTAGTTAACAAAATCACAGCTGCTCCAGAATGGACATAACATCCAGCTTTACATCATACAGATTTACAGGTCACATCTGCTGGGTCCCAGCTCACTGTCCTCACACTGCAAATTACAGTTCTTGGACATAACCCCAAATCTCTTACAATCTATCCGTACAATGGTATGTTTCCTTAAAATAGTATCTTACGCTTTTTTTTTTTTACATGAGAAAGGTGTAACCTATTTTTTCATGTTTTGTGTATTATATGCACTTTTATATACTCATTCCTCTACCCACATGAAGAAATGGTGATTAGTTCTCAGGGTAGGCAGCTGTTTGTACCACAGCATTACCCCAAAGACTGTGCTGTTTTTGGGTGTCACCACTCTAAGCTGCCAGCAGATGTGTTGATTTAACTAACTTTGCTTTGCCTTCCTTCAGCCAGAAATACCTACTTTGGGGACTGCACTGCTCGTAACCTCTTTACTGCCATCCCCAGCAGAAGGGAGAAGAGTATATGTTATCCCTAGAGTTACTTAGGTTTAAACAGACATTCGTTATAAATTTCCTCATAGAAAGAGGCGGGGGAGTACAGAAGAGATACAGGTACTGATTGTCAGTGCTACACCAGACTTCAGCTCTTTTTACAGAGGTGCTGATCAGTAGAAAGCGATAAGAAACCTTGGGAGGGGCAGCTCTAGGCTGAGGGGAAGCCAGCAGCAGCACGAGCAGCCCAGAAAAGTGAGAACCCGCTTCTCTCCCCATCACTGAGTGAGCAACACGAGTGAGAAGAAAGCTTGCTCAGTGCCCCTTGAAAAGCAGCAGTGTTTTACTCTGCAATGTTCCCTCAGCACCTCCCAGTCTGTGCTAAACCTGTCTCTTTGTTTGGTCTTTGGTTACGAAGATAACTGGATGCAAGTGGCTGATGCAAAGAGAGTTTCTGGTCTTGTGGGTACATTGCAATGCAGCCAGCGTGGTGTGAGGGAATTTGGTTTGGGTTCTCAAACTTTCCCAAAGTAACTTTAATGTGTTTTTGCAAAGGAGCTGAGGTTGGAATGAGAGTCATTGCAGTACTGAGATTGTATCTCTTGAAGTCTTCTATTGGTATGTGAGTCTTGGAGACAGCTGTGGGGAATGTGTTTGCTTGCACAAGGCCCAGCATCTGAACTAACCAGTACTGGGCATTTTACAGGGGTAGGGGGGAAGAACTAATTGGTTTGGAATTACAAAATGTTGATTTTAAAATCAGACCTGTGATAACTTGTTTGAAAAAGATTTTTTCCCAAAAAGCATCTGTGAATTTGACAGAAATGTCATGAAAGAAATGTGAAGTATTTTTTGTATTTTCACATGCAATGTACCTTTTTGTCAAGCTTTGTAACAAACATGTTTTGTCCTTATTTTCCAGGTTGGATATATGACATCACACAAAAATATGACTTTTCTTTTTACATAGCTGGATTGCTATACATGGTGGGAATAATATTTTTACTTATACAACCTTGTATTCAAAAGAAACAACCAAGAGAAAAATCTACAGAAGAAGCACAAGTATAGAACAAATTCCAGAAGATTTTTTTACAGAACTTTTTTGTTTTCATGTTTCTATTGTGTGACAGTATGAAGATGTTTTTCTTATAGAACCAACCACATTTAGCTGCACTTAAGTGAAAAGCAAATGTGCTCCATAATGCTAATAAATTATTGGAAATATGCTTTTAAAATTAGTTAAGCTATTTTATGTTAGAACTACCAAATACAGGGATTAAAAGCATACTGCTAGTATTTTCTTATTAGAACAATGGTAAGAGCCCTTACCCTTGGTTCTCTTTTAACTTTTCACCATTAACCATTGGTGAAAATCCATTGACTGCAGTGCAGTTACTCTGATTTACACTAGTCCTATGAGAGAATTTGGTCAGGACATGAATGATTTATAAAAGTCCTTCCTAGTATGTATTCAATCTGATAAAAGATTAGTTACTGAGCGTAAGAAAATGATTGTATTTCTTGCCTGGCTAGTCAACTACTGTTGAAATGCTACTATAATAATTCCATTAATTCAGCATACTAAAGTTACTATTCCTGTGATGCAAATCTGAAGAAAAGTTCTCATATGTTTCTGAAATGATCCAGTTGGACTCAATAGGTCCCTTCCAACTCAGAATATTCTGTGATTCTGCTTCAATGATTTTTAATTTTATTTTTTTAAAGTATCAACTGCATCTAAAGTAGCCATCCTCAATACATAGGCTGCATTATAAATGCTGTGACTTAATGCACCTGAAGTAAAAAACCCATAAATGCGGAAACAGGAAACATATGGAAAATATCATTGTGACTGGAAAATGTTTCCAGAAACAGTTTGAGCTCTCTGGCCTCTTTACCTAATTAGAGTTACTGTAGAATTTAATAACATTGCCAGTGACTCCTTCCACGGGAATGAACTCTACTACAGCACACTAAATTTTGTTATAATTTAATTTAATTGTTCACAAACCCTGTTACATATGAGCAGTCATGTTGCTGCTCATAAGGTACACCACGAACTTACTGAGATTCATCATGTTTGAGAAGTTTATTCACTAGAAAATTAAATACTGCAGAGCATGGAATAGCTAAAGAGCATTTAAAATATTGAAATAAATTTTCTTAACATTAAGCACCTGGTAACCAATGCAGAAGGTGTATGGTGGTAGAGGGCATAATTTTTTCAGCTTTGAGAGGTGAGTCTGATGTTAATTTTCCTATCAAGTAAGAGCCACTGTAAGTTTTCATCCTCTTGGCTTTTTGAAAGTTCATTGCATGACAAATCAGGTTCTTAGTTTAATATTGCTACACGCTGCTGGAATTCCTTAAAAAGCAATTGAAACTATTCAATTATATTGAAGAACTATTGGGAAACAGTTCAGTATGCAACAATGTCAATATCCTGATCTTCTTTATGGCTGCAGGGTTGGTTAACAAAAAGTTCTGAATGTGTATTGTTCTATATTCCAATTCACCAGCTTCTTAGTGTTGCACTTCTACAACTGTTGGCAGGGGCATACTTTAAAGTAGATCACTGAAGTGAGGCAAGTTAAAAAAGAAAACCTTAAGAAACCCTGAACTACTTTAAGATTTACATCAGTGCAATCATATAGGGTAGTTATGTATGGCCTTTAAAACTCACATAAGGCAACTGAGGTGGCACTGAACTGCAACACACGGTGTGAACACACAGTCAGTAACTTAAAATCAACTTCTGTTATTGGAGAAAATGTGCACGTAAATTTTCACATCAGTTCTTTGTTACAGGTTAAATGTCTTCTTGGTGGGAATGCTGCTGATAGCTCATTTGAACTGAGCTATCTTTTATCGGTGAAATATATATTAAAGATATGATTTCCCTCATTTTCCTTTTTTTTTTTTGAAAGATATGTACCCTTTATACATAGATCTTCACTTTGTCTTTTGTCAAAAGCAACTTTATTTGCATATTACAGTAATGAATAATATGTTGTTCACTTGTGATATCTGCAATATATCTTTCTACAGAGGTCCTTACAGGGCCATATGTTGGGAATAAACTTACATTACCTAAAAATGCACTTCCTATTCATTCATTAATACATATATCACGTATTTTAGCCACATAATGAAATTTTTATTTGTCATTATCCTAAAATGAAATAATCACAAAGAGGAAAGAATATATATGGAAGTGTTTCTTACATTTAAAGATCAACAATCACTGAATGTTTCCAGCATATTGGTATATAGTTGTAGAACAAAAAATTCTTAATCTAAATCAGTGAATATTTAAGTATTAAAGTACTGGTTTATAAAGAAACAGAATTATACAAGAACCCTGTATTCATAGTTTTTCATCAATTTATAAAATTCAAGTTTAGTACTTGGCATGTTAAAAATTTGTAAACTCCTTACACTCCTCAAATATTAAACTATTATATCCAAATACTGAAATCACTGTTTTTAATACTTCGGTCCTAAATCTAGTCAATTGTAAAGGATGTATTAATCAGCCTCTATAAATGACAATGCCACAGCATCTGCTATAAGCCACGGAGGACCTATAGCATAGATACAAAACAGAGAAGTCAGAAAGAGGAAGTACGAAGTAGCCACAACCTGTTCTATTATAGTAACTGCTACAATGCTGATTAGAACACAATTTCAGGATACCCAAAGTATTAGACATTGTAATAATTACATGTTACTCCTAGTAAGGCATATTTTGTTTTTCCTCTTTCAATACTTACAAAAATCTGTTTTCCCTAGTAAAGAAGACAAGTCCATGTGTCTGACCCAATAAACAGCCAGGCCTTGCAACAATTGCTTCAATGGAAAATGCACCTTTATTCAGTTAGTTTTTGTTCTGAGCACATTGCTTCTGCCTCCTTTGGGGCTGCAGCTGTAGCTGGCATTTGTGTGTGTGAAGGTTCCCAGCCCACTTCCTGTGGGGGCTCTTCCATTTCAAGTGTGGTTGTGTCACACAAGCTCTCCACAAGAGCTTCCCAGAGCACATTACTGTCACATAGCTACTTGTAAGAGAAAGCAGAAGCTTAAAATCATCATTTGGCTTACTCACTGCTGATTGTTCTACTACACAAAATGTGTGTAGACAGCACAGAGGCCTTGTATGGAGGTCACTTGCAGTGCAAGCTGCCCACGCATTTTGAAAGACACAGTGATAGTTAAAACTCACAGAACATCAGCAGAAATTTTGCCCAGTGTTGCCAGTGCAAGTTATCACACGTTCTTCTGTGAAAAATCTGAGAAGCTGTTTTTGGTATGATATCCAAGGCCTTTCTGCCACACTAAAAGCAGCTGTAATGCCACATACTCTCCTGGTGTGTAATTCATACAGCTGCTCTGAAATCAACCAAGCTGTGATGCCAAAAAACTTGTCAGGATGTAGAAATTGCATCAGAAATACAAATCTGTTTTCAAGGTATGAAAAAGAAGCCTTGGGGTTTGAACAGAAATGCAATTTTAGAAAACTTTCAGATGTACTGTAAGGATTAAGCCTGTTTCTCAGGAGATGCTTCCCTCTTTCAGAATGACTCCATAAACAGAATCAGGTGGAAGAATCAGGAACAGAAGGAGGAAGAAAAAAAAAGATGTAATTTGTTAGATGACAGAACTATCACAAAAAAAAAAAAATTAGGAAGATACTCTGTGTCATGTATTATCTCCTCGTTGTAAGTTACACAACAACACAGAAACATTGATTCTTCCCCGAGATGTTCCACTTTTCTACAGATGCAGTTGCAGGAGCCTAAGTGCCGCTGTACTCAATGACTCCAATGCAAGTGATAACAGAAATAGAAAAGCAAAAGTCCTGGTATAACTTGTGTTACATACTGCAGGTGTAGCTGGATACTTTGAACTGCTCCACTCACTGCCTACAGCAAAGCTGTCTCAGAGCACGTGTGGTCCTGGTTGTTCTTGTGCAGGCACACACAACATCCTAACACGTTCTAGCAGAGCAAAAGCAGAGATCATTGGGGGAAAATTGCTGTCTAAGTGCTGAAATGAAAATATAGGAACCTTTTAAGAGTTCTTTTTACATTTCTGCTTACTCTCTGCCTCTTGCCATTCTGCTTTGCCCATGAAAAATGGACACCATTAAGTTAAAAACAGTGTAGACTGGTTTTTAGTATTGCATATTTTTATTTCCAAACACAGTGCTCTATTAAAAAAATACAGGAAGAAAAGCAAAGCCGATTATCCCGGCCATTCCCTGGCTCTGCACTGTCCCAGCCGTTCCCTGGCTCTGGGTTATCCCAGCCATTCCCGTAGCTCTGCACTGTCCCAGCCATTCCCGTGGCTCTGGATTTCCCAGCCATTCCCGTGGCTCTGGGTTATCCCAGCCGTTCCCTGGCTCTGGATTTCCCAGCCATTCCCGTAGCTCTGCACTGTCCCAGCCATTCCCTGGCTCTGGGTTATCCCAGCCGTTCCCTGGCTCTGCACTGTCCCAGCCGTTCCCTGGCTCTGCACTGTCCCAGCCATTCCCGTGGCTCTGGATTTCCCAGCCATTCCCGTAGCTCTGCACTGTCCCAGCCGTTCCCTGGCTCTGCACTGTCCCAGCCATTCCTGTGGCTCTGGATTTCCCAGCCATTCCCGTAGCTCTGCACTGTCCCAGCCATTCCCTGGCTCTGGGTTATCCCAGCCGTTCCCTGGCTCTGCACTGTCCCAGCCGTTCCCTGGCTCTGGGTTATCCCAGCCATTCCCGTAGCTCTGCACTGTCCCAGCCGTTCCCTGGCTCTGGATTTCCCAGCCGTTCCTCGGCTCTCCCGAGGCGCGGTGACAGCGGCCCCGACCCGCGGCGCCCTCTGGCGGCAGCATCGCCCCGCAGCGCCCGGAGCTTGAGGAAGGGCTCGTCCAAAATACCCGAAACGAATCCCTGCCCGGACTCGTGCCTATCACAGGATCGCAGCTCGCTGGGAGAGTATTGGGAAAACACACACAGTGCTCACACGGTGGTGTCCACATTAGGACTTCTGCTCATTGTTTCTTTTGAGGTGGAGCTTCTTTTACAGGACGTAAGAATACTACCTAGTGAACAATGTAAAATACTCTGAAATGCACATTGAAAGCATCTGGATCCCCTGGAGAGCAGGATTTATGCTCAGAACTACAGTCAGAGAAATGCCATGCTTGGGGTAACAATGCAGATAACCTGCTGAGTTCAGCCTACAAGGATGCATGGCATGGGATGGACACACAGAGCTCCCACACTCCACTTTTCCAGTCCTGAGTGCAGAGACTGTTCTATTTCTTCCATTCAGAAATCTGAATATGCAATTCTATTATTCCACGGAGAGCACCAATTCCAGTCTACACATAAATTAGTCTGGAAATGAAAACTCATATTATTTGGGCAAATTTTTATTCCCTAAATATGTTGCTGAAATGAGAGAAAGGGAGCATGGCATTACTAGTTCTAATAGATTATTGCATTGTGGCAAAATAATATTTTTATTATTATGCAACTTATTTCTTTCTAGGATTTCTTTAAATCCCAAAATATCCAAGGCTTTGTGTTAAACTAACGAAAAGTTTAGTGCCCTCCACAGTACCTTATCCTACTCCACTCACACTCTGCAAACGACAGATGAATTCCAAATATACTCACAAATAATTTCCTGGTCTCTCTTCAATCTGTTCTCTTCCTCTCCTTTAGTTATTTTTACTCCCTTATTCTCTATTCAGTTGTTCCCCAGTCACAACATCAACTGATTTATCTTCAAACTGAAATAAAGCCCAGAACTTCAGCAAGCTTATCTACTCCCATCTGGCCTTCATCTCTAAATTAATGACATGTTCTATTTTCCTGCCTTGCCATTTCCACCTGTGCTTTCTTTGCCTCATCCCCTTTTCCTTGTGCTCACTTGAACTCACTCTCACTAAAGCATCTGTAATGCCTTTGTAGCCACACCACAGGAACATCAGCACAGCCATAGCCTCTGGATCTGCCAGTCTGACACAGAACTTTTCTTGAAATCTTGTCCCACATAGCTTCAAAATAATACAAACCCTGTGAGCAATCTCATCCTGATTCAGTTTGGAGATGCACTCTGTACCAGACACGTTGCACTCTGTATACTACAAGTTCAACCTGCCTCTCTGAAGTCTTTCAGAGCATATCCAGTTGTCACAGCAGAATCAAGAGAACTAAACTCATTTTTAACTTCCTCATAAGGTCTCACTGTTGCTTATGTTTTCATTAATTGCTCCACCCATAAATTGACAGGCTTCATTCTGGGCTTCTACAGCACCCTTGGGGATAAGAATAAAGTTATTTTTCTCTTTAAAACATTTCTCTTCCTATTTTCCATAAGCTAAAATCTTTTTCTCTCCTACCTGAGTTATTGCAGCAGCCTTTTTTCAGGCTCTGACAGGCATAGAAAATACAATTTTGATGTATTCAGACCCACAAAAATAAGCTTCCTGCACCATAGCTCTGAATATATTAGCTTTCCATCCCAATTTACTGACCCTGCGCAGACCAGGAAGCTGGAAGAGTTGACCTCCCAAAGGCCTTTCCAATACATCTTCTCTCTTTTGCACCAACAGGTTGCCCCTCATTCTCCTGCACCTTTCCAGGCTATCCTTCCAACTCCTTACCCCTCATTCGGCATGGAGAGGTTACCCTTAGCTCCAGTTGTCCAATAGTGGCAACTTCTGTTACTCACTCTTTAAAGTTTCAATTCAGCATGTTCATACGATTTCCCATAATTTCCTGAAAGCTGGGAAGAGCTTCCTAACAAGCAAGCAAAAGTAATCTCTAACAGTTCCTTGCTACAAAGTCTACAAAAAATATTGAAAAAAATCTCTTTCCTTGTGCTCATGTCTTTTGGCAAAGACATAAAATGTAAGGAATGGCAATGACTTTTTGTTTGGTAATGAGTCCAGCATAAGGGGATTCCAGTCTGTGGGTGAAGCTTCTAGACACTACAATAACACAAATCATAACACAAAGCAAAGGTTTCACATTTCCAATACTTAATTCTGGAAGTAGTGCCTAACACCCAGCCATGGGTTGCAATGGAATTACCTGGATCACTGTGTTTATTGTAAAACAAAAGCTTGCATGAATAACAGCCTTTCTAAGATCTGGTTTTTACTGCACCCATTCAGTTTGATTCATTTATTGTCTCAAAAAAAAAAAGACAATCCTTATTTATTTGTTGTCTTAAGTAAAGCAGACAGATTGATGATTATGTTAAACCAATGAGATGAATCGAAACCAACAGGCTGCACAGCAAAGCTAACAATTTCAATTTGAATTTTTGGGGTTTTAAATTTTTACTGTTTTAAATCTGTGAAACTTGAGAAAGCCTGGCAATATCTTCAAGCTCTAGAAAGGAAATGATGTACAGGAGCAATGGGACAGGAAGCCGTTCCAGGAAGTCATAGTTACCTTCGCACAGACTGAGGACGTTCCAGAGCTCTGGCACCAAACACTACAGCAATCTGAACTGGGAAAAAAATGAAACCAAATCCAAGTGACAACAGATTTGTAAAAGCCTGAAATTTCTTTCCAATAATCTCAAGTTATTCGGGTACATCTTTCAAAAAAAACCAAAAAAAACCAACTAACCAACCAACAACAACAAAAAAAACCCAACCCAACAAAAATCAGCTTAATTTTTTTATGCTTTTCTAGAGAAATATTATTTAACATGAATGTCCAGATTAATTTTTGGATCCACTTTTCCACATACATATAGATTTTTATGTAAAGATTGTGCTATTTACTCAGAGGGAGGTTAGTAAAACAACTGAAAAAACTACTTCAGTCATATGCTTTGGGGAAAATAATGACGGCTCTGACATCACGAGTCCCTGTAGTTCTGCTTCTTATCTTACATAGGTACAGTTAAACCACCATGAAATTGAAGGCAGTTCCCTTCTACAAGGACGTGGAATTTTTTGACTGATTCCTTTGTGATCCAGTACAACACCAAACTGTCTTTCTGTAAGTCACCTACCTAGTGAGCTACTGCCCATCTCGCAGTCAATTTCTGCTTCTATGTCCAACTTGGAACTTGGCCTTTTGAGTTGAACACTGTTTCTTCAGATCACTTATCTATTTTATCAAATTGCTGTAATAAAATTACTGGTTCACTATAAAACAGAATCTTGAATTCAATTTGCTACACTTTTAATGAACAATCAGTGGTTCATTTTGAAGCTGCATGTTCTTTCCTAAGATCTAACAAAATGAATGCAGTCATCCAGATTTGTACAGGATTTTTTCTTTTCCTTATTTTTCATGGAAGTTGAAACTATACTGACTACAGGCCTATTTTGATGCAGCAGTTTTCCTTCCAAAGTATTTTGTAAGATTAATTACAAAACTGAAGCTTATGTGAATACTTTTGAAAGAGCTTTGAAAATGACATGATTTTACTGTTAAGATGTTAAGATTTTTTTCTTTTTTTCCCCCCAAGTACTCCTAAGGTAACTATATGGGAGGAAGCTATCACCTTATCTTCCTTCATGTCTTTGGGTAGGTGGCCCAGTGTTCTGCAGTGTTCTTTTCCATGCTGTATCATACTGCAGAATCAGTTTGCCGTCAGTTCTCCTTTGCTTTTTTGCCTTCCAAGCATCTCAGTTCTATATAGTTGGTAATTTCCCTCAAATTCCTTATGCAAGTACAAAATGATCTACAGTCAACTAAAAATGGTCGGGCTGATCTAATTCAAGCTGATACGTAAGAATGCTCCAAATCTTCTCATCCTGGTAATGATGAAGATAAATAATATTTGCACTGTACATCTATTTCATGTTGAATGATGAAGCAGGCTACCACACAAATATTTGAGTTTTTCTTGAAATTATGTATTTCTAGAAATAACAGTGCGATCTGGTTTGGCTATTCTAACATATATTTAGTATTTAATTTGTTTTGTTAATGTATCTGAAGCTAATGGTGAACTAACTGTGAAAATCTATTGAATTTTAAGTTTTCTACAAAATTTTCATTCTGCAAGTGCTGGAGAATATTTGACGACTTGTACTGATTGTTCACTCATCCTGAACTATAAGTAGACCTCTTTTCTCTTGCTTGACACTATCATCAATTAATTTTCCATCATTGCAAAACCAAATACAAAACCTTGCTCTATCTTCTTGGCTTTATGAAATTATGGAAAGAAACTAATGATGTTATTACATTGCCCAAAAAGAACAGAAAACATCTCAAAACAAACATGGATGTTTACAGCTGTATGGTAGTTCCTATAAATTTAGTAAAATAGTAATGTTAATAGTTCAGGCAGCTTATAAAAAAATACTCTAAAAGTCCCCACCACATGAAAAGAGATAAAATATTAGGAATGAAAACCAGGAGATAATGACAGGAAATACCAATACTTAACAGGAAAACATTTTACTGGCAGGAGTGTACCAAATATTTAGCAGCAAACCATGGATCTGGTGAGGAGTTTTTTATTTGAACACTCAGTTGGCAAATAAATCAGTACGGATAACTAGAATATTATTCCAGAATACAGATATCTCTTCTTCCAGTGTATATATACATGTATATATATATTTGTGGAGAATTAATAGAAAAATAATAATGTGTGAATACTTAGGAGCAGCAAAGCTCTTAACAGGAGGTGAGAAGGTGTAAAAACATCTGATTGTGTGGAACAGCAAGAACTATGGACAGAAATAATATCAGTATGACAATACAACTCACAAACATAGTAATTTATACTTGCAATACTTCTATTTATGTTAGCATTTTTCTAAAAAGAAAACAGCTTTATTTTATTTTACAATTTTAATAAAAAATAGAGGGGAACCCCACAATTTTAGAAGGAGGAAGAAATGACTACATTTTAGAAAAGAATGGCAACTGCGGTTTTCAAGACTTCCTATAGGATAGAAAACCTCAACCACCAGTAAGACTTTTCAAGAAAAAGCATGCAGATCTTATTCATAACCTACTGAATTATTTGTAACCTACTACAAACACAGAATAACAACAGAAAACTGCTTGCTAACAATTATTTAATTAGCTAAATGATTGCATCCACGTAACGTAAAACAGATGTTTCATTGTGACATCATATTAATATCAAATGCTGCAGGAAAACCTTACACTACAAGCAATGAATAAAACCCAAAAAGCTAGAATCCTTCTCCCCTGCATTTATTCACATATCAAATCTACTTTTATAAGATAAATTAAAAAAAGGAGTCAACAAAAAAAGTATAGAAGACTACTTCTTTGAAAGCTCAAGTTTATAAAAACGATGCTCAATTTTGCCATGAATTAAAATGTGGCACAATTTTTTGCTTCAATTAATGGAGCAATTAGGATCATCTACTGCAAAACCCCAGCATATTTAAAAACTCTGAGCCTGAGCCAAGTTCAACAGGCAGTCCATTTTCTGTCGGTTCAGGACATACTCATTCCCCTTCTAGTCAAAACAAGCAGCAATAACCGGAATTAAAGATTGGTTTTGTCATGGACTGTGAATGCTGATTGAAACTTTTTCCATGGCTTGTGCATATATCCAGTCACTTGAGCTCAGAATGTGCAGCCTTTCCATCCATGGAACACAAACAGGGCTCACTTGCAGCCCTACCCAGCAGCCTAAGGAGGTGTTATTATTTCTATCAAGTCCACTTGAAATTGATCAATTGCAAAAGTTATACCAGGGAATCAGAAACACAAACCTAACAAACACAAACCTAAACATAGAAGTGCAGGCCACAAGAACTCAGCAGGGCTACAAATCTCTCAACTGTGCTGTAAGAAGTGCTAGATTTTAATAAGCAAAGCATAGAGAATGTGTTGGTCTTATCTGAGGCTCTAAGTGAAGATACACTCAAGTTTATTCTTGAAAAGAGATAAATGGTTGTACCCTCCCCCCTACCACCAAAGCTCTTTCCCAAGATTCATATGCTTCTTGGGAAAGCAGACCTCCTCCACCTAGGTGTAAATAATCATGGAATCACAGAATCACCAAGGCTGGAAGAGACCTTCAAGATCATCCAGTCCAACCATCAACCCAGCACCACCATAATCATCCTGAAATCATTGTCCAAATGTCACATCCAGACACCTCTTGAACACTTACAGAGGGAGTGACTCCAGCATCTCCCTGGACAACTTACTCAAATAAGATGATGATTCAATAAGATGATGTCTACCAAAGCTGTTCACTTGAAAACGACACTTTTCAAGTTCATAATAAAACCAGGATAAATATGAAGCCACATCTGTAAATATTTTTTTAATGTCTGTACACAATCAGAATACTAAAGCAGTTTATTTTTAAAAAATCAAGATCTCACCAATCCAAGGTGTTTTTGTGCTATCAGGTCTCAGGCTACAAAAGAGCCTGCAGGTCCAGTTATGAACTTCTCCATTTCCAGACTAGGCCATAGCTCACCTCACCTATCCCAAGCAGGTACTGAATTAAGGTGTCTAAGGCTTAGTATTTTCAGAAGACTGTTTCCTCTGTGAACCATGATCAACCATATCTTGTGACATGACCACCCCTTAAGTTAACCCATTACCAAAATTATAAGAAGATGCAGAGCAATAACTACCTGGGACACATAGTTCCATGGAACTTTGGTAAATTCATCATGATTTCAGATGTTCTCAGTGGCCAGTCTATCTCTGAGGTTAATTTAGTGGTTCTCTAAACCACTGCCTTTCTTTTCCTGGCTGTCTGTTCCTAAAGTAATTTTGCACTTGTATAGTCCCAATCACCTGTTGAATTAGCAGTTGATTGTGTCAAATCAGATTGGGAATCCAAATCTGGGTGGCTCACAACATGGCCGTAGAAACAAATGTGCTGGCACAGAAGATCAGGAGTTATTAGCCATAAGAATGGTGCTTTCTGGCCTATATTTGTTGCTAAAATCTCTGTCATTGTCTTATAGTGAAACTATCAAAGTTGCTGGGATTTATCATATATTTAGGTTTACTCTCACATCTTTTTGGTTTTTTCATTATTCATACATTAATTTATACTCATTTAATATATGAAAAATAAATGATACCACTGAAACATTTGATCACAGTGGAATTAACATTTCTGCAATGTACATGCACAATATAGACTACCATGTTGTTAAAATAACACTATTTCATATACAAGTGGTAATATGAGGATTCAATGCAAAAAGGATTATAAAGCCTTTGTCATTCTGTTCCACAGATGATGTTACTACCTGAGAAGGCTTTAGAACTAGAATGTTTGCAGCCCAGCACAGGGATAATAGGACAGTGAATGCTGCACTGTACTTCCAAAAGCTCTTTTTATCTCTAGCAGTGTAGGGAGAATCAGTGCACAAGGCTACTTGCATTCTTATTTGTGGAAAACACGAGGTGAGAATAAGGTCAAAATAAAACTGATACACAAGTGGAGAAAGAAAAGACATCTCTGTGTTCCTCAGCTTGCATATCCTTCAACATGGTCCACAAGAATACAATATATATGGGAAAAACCCCATTGTTAAAGGAGAAAATAAACCTGGTTAATAGGCTTTCTCCTGGCCTTTTCACGTTACTGTTGGAAGTGACATTTCTTTAAAAAAAAAAAACCCAAACAAACCCATTTATCAGCATGAAAATGCCAAGTGTAACTGCAAAGGAAAATAGCTACCTGCCCCCAAAACCACTTACCAAAAACGATTAATAACTGTTGCTTTTAAACTTTTGAACTTGAATACCTAACAATGTTCTACAGATTAAATCTATAAGGGGATACAGAAATTAACTATACACAATTTTAGAAGTCTAATTCTTTAAAAAGCAGAGCAATGTTGCACCACAGATTACAATGTGTTGGGATCTGTTATAAAATACATTAATCAATACTTTTCAGTTGGGATATACAGAACAACAAAGCAAAGTGTATAAAGATAGCAGATACTCAAAGTCTGCATTGCTGTAAGCAAGACGGACTTTTCACAGTAAGTATTCTATATACTTTTTGTTTATTATTTTGTGTGTATGAGTGAATTTATCTATAATGTAAGTTTAAATAGATGTGAGTGTCCAAAAACATATTTATTCCAAACACTAGAGTGGGCATATGTGTGTTTAGACTCTTGAAAAAGATTTTTATCTTTATAGAATCCAACAAACTTTAAAATGGAACATAAATCAATACTCTGCAAATGAAATACTCCTGTCCATTACCGCAGAAGTTTTAATATAGGTAGAAAAACTTACTTTCTTGCAGTATTGTTGTACAATTCCAAATTATTGTTGTATAAATTCCAAGGCATTTTAATAGTAATTTCAAAAAAGCATACAGAAATATGAATTTCCATAATATCTCCTCCTCTTAATTGCTGTACCACAAAGCACACTGCAATGGAACTATCTGCCAAACTGGAAAGATCAGGCCAACATGCAGAGGCACAGGACAAGTAAAATATTCAAGTAATTTTATTGAACACCACTGGGATTTTTTGAAACATTATTCTTTGATGTGCAGTGAAACAAACTGCAATAGCACCGTTCCATTAAAAAACTTCTTTATTTACAAGTACCCAGGACAAATTGCAGTTACCTTGGTAATTTGTTAGCATGCGGTTATTTCAAATAAAAATATTGCATAGATTTTATAATACTATACTATTTGCATAGATTAAAAGATGAAGAATGGAAAGTGTTATGAGTGCATCCTGGTTACCATGGACACAATCCATTCTTGATGTTATTTGGAGGTGCAAGGGGTAAAGCAATTCACCACCACATTGCTTATTCCATTGGCATTTTCTTCATTTAAAAAGGGAGAAGAGGAAAGGACAAGCAAACCCAAATCTAAACAGCAGCAACCAAACAAGGCTTCAGGTAAAAAGTCATTGCAATTTTTTAAACAAATAAAGCAACTAAAATATTTTAGTGAAAATTAGCAAAAAATAAACTATTTAGGAAGTATCTATTGCCAAAATTAATTTGAACTGTAGATTACCAGAAGCATAGAACTAATTACATTGGATGAGAAAATAATATTTGAAATTCGTCATATGGTGAGACAGTTTTTAAGGATGTGGGTCTCATTCTTCCTTTAATTTAATCTAATTTGGAAGCTATAGAAGTAAAGACAAGTCTCACACGTCAGACTCATACTGTATAATAAGAAACCTCTGGGGGAAGTTGAAGACAGACGGTGTGAATTGTGAAACCCTGTACAAAGGCAAATATGAGAAACTTTTTCCTTCCCCAGTACACATTTTTAGGATTTCAAACTTCTTCAGATTCAGCTTTTTGCTTTGCTTAAAACTAGTAACTCAAAATAGAATTTCTCAGATTACAGGCTATACGGAGGTTAATTTTTCCCTTAAATTGTTCTCCTTTAAACAGTTAAACATTCATTGGAGAAGGCAGGTGACTGCAGAATCCAGACAAGAACGTTGTTGAGATTCAGGAGATCTAGATTCAAACATTTTCCTCTGTCCCAGGTGAATGGCCTAAATCCCCAGTCTTTGTTTTCAGCCTTGGATTTGTCACTACAGTCCAAGCTCTCACTCCACTGTGCAGTGAAGGAGCCATTGTGTCTTCTACTGAGGAAATGTCACATTTTCAGTTGTCCTAGTGACTTTATCTCAACTAAATCCCTTCTCCCAGACTATTTTATCCCATATTATATTACTTCTTCACAGTTTTTTTAAAAAAAAAAACAACCTGGGCTTTTGGCTGGGTTTTGTAGATTGGAGGACACCTTAAAAATTTTATTTCAAAATTAGAATACTCAAATTCTTCTGTCACTCATTTTATCATTTTATCTTATTTTCTCTTGCACATTATTGTTGCATTTTTACTACAATTTCAAATGAATCTATTGATTTTAAAGGAATTCACTTCCGTGTACTTTGGTTAAGAAATTGCCTGTTTCACCCTCACATAAATCTTTACAAAATAAAAGCAGAATAAACATCAGCATTACTGAAATATCTTAAAGGAGATAACTATATATTAAATTAAAAATTTCTAAAATCATGATGTGTATAACTAAGTACCTTTCAGTTAATTGGTTGCTTGAGGCCAGTATCTGCTAATCTGTTGCCCAAGAATTTGTAAATCTAGGCTCAACTTCCAAGCCATTAAGTCAAATGCTTTCACTACATAAATACTTTAAATTCTGAAATTAATTAGTGAAAAATTCCAGTTTACCTGCTTCCTTCATCTTTCCAATCCCTGTTAGTTTAGATGCAATTTTACTTATGAAAAGGCACCCCTCTTGTCATAATTTTTTCTACTCTTACTCTAACATAGTTGCATCTAATTGAGAAGCTGATACCATAGTACCAGATTTTTTTACTTTATAGTGAAGTTTTTCACACAGTTGCATTTACATCCACACTGCAGCTTTGACTGCATAAGAAATAAAGGAAAATTTGAGTTGGGCAACAGAAGTCTTTAGGCTTAGACAAAGCTATGCTCATTCTGCAAGTGAATGAAGCTGAGGCTTCTAGGTCACTTTAAAAAATGCAAAACAGGTACCTTAAAATTTTACTCAGTTTTCACCAAGAAGAGGCAACCATGTATTGTGTTTAAACTATGGAAACAGCTAGCACTGACACTGGACAGGAATTTGCAAAAGAACTAAAATGAAATGTTTCATAACTTCAGAAAGAGCTGGAGTGAGGCTATCCTTAGGCATGGACACTGACGCAGCTGAAGCCAGTGCTATTTTGATCCCTGTGGGATAAGCTGCTGCTGAACGGTAACACACACGGGCAATTGTTTCATGCAAGGCTACAATGGCATATTGTGATTAACTTAAAAGCAAGAATGCAGATCTTGTAGAACTGAAGAATCTGATAAGTCTCCTTTTTTCCTTCTGGCCTCCAAAACCAGTTAGACTCTTGGTATTGAAAATATATGACGGGCCAAAGCAGATTATTTTGAGAGTTCTGATTTGGTTAATATGCAAGAATGCGCACACTAGCAAATGCAGCCTGAAAAAAGGGACTATGCTGGTTTCAGGGGTGGTGGTGGTATGTAGCTCAAAATTACTGACAGGGTTTGACCTCTTTCATTGAAAAACAAAGTAAAATGGACTATCAAGAGGTTGCAGTTAATGAGGTTTTAATTTATTTTGGGTTCTCAGAAGTCTTTGAAGGACAACTTTTTAGGAGTACACATAAAAAATGAAACAGATCTCGGTGCCACAGTGCAAGAGTCCACCAAACTGAAATTAAACTAAAGCCATGCACTGGTGCCATTCCACATTTCAGGGATGAACAACAGGAAATCAAATAGGTATTAGTTGCTGCCTGTTATGTCTGTGAAATCAGATGCTTTTTGTTCTTTTGGCAATTTATTAACATTCTTCTCAAATTTAAGGTAGGGCTTACAAGGTCCCTGCTTCATTTGACAACTGATACAAAACTCTTACCTAATTTGCATTTGCTATAGCATAGGAAATTATACAAATTACTATATTGTCTACACTGATAGGATTACATCTCTACAGTTTTCTTCTTATGCGCACTCATGAAAAGAAAAAATAGGTCTCTTTGGCATTTACTAGACATTGTCCATTTTTCAGTCTTTTTAAGAGATGTCCATTTCATATATGCCAAAGAGTACAACCTAATGCCAAGCTGTGCTAAAGTAACTGTTCTACAAGAAAAACCCATACACATCATTGGATTGAAATTCTGGACAACAGTGTGTACTTGAAAGTTTGTAGATTCTTCTCAGGACCACATCAGTCATCACGCAAACCCACATACTTCCCTTCCCTATGTCTGCTTTGGTTTTGGAGAAAAAAAAGTATTACTATCAATAGCAAGAAAAGCTAAAACAATTTAGTTAGCAAACAAAAATACAACAGTGACTGTAGCAGAGTACAGAGGTAAAGACAATGACACATGGAAAAAAAGATAATTTCCTGGTGTCAAGGCAAACTGTTTTGTGCGGTGCTTCTAACAAATATTTCAAGTGCATGAAGAAGAAGAGAAATGTCTCAGTTCCAAAATTTCACATGTAGCAACTATAAAGCTGATAATTTTTCCCTCACTTCACTCACACTCAGAAACATCAACCCACTTAAGCCAAGGGATTAGCTTTGCTTGTGCGTGTGCATGACTACTAAAGGCTCCCACTTAGAGCATCTGAAAAACATTTTAGTAAAATACCGGAGGAAGATATAATAAAAAGCTTGGGAATAATAATTGTCTTTTCCTTTGGGGAATACAGTAGTTATATTTGAGCACAAAATCTGTCTCCTCCCTTTCTCTCAGTTACATACCTGGTTTATTCCTATTTTAGTATCTTTCTTCCTTGGTTTTCCCAGAGCTTGTGGGTGGGAGAGAGAATAAATAAAAACGGAACAAAGTAAGAAAAAAAGGTAGGTGAAGCTGTTTATCACAACTGCTTACAGCACAGGTGCTTTGGAAGCTAAGGTCTACCTTTATACAGACTTGTGCACACAGATCAGAGAAACAATACAAAAGTGAGAGACAATGCAGAAGGGAGGGGATGTGCTGAAGGGAAAGCAAAACTATCAGAGGGAATAAAATATTACTCTAGAGGATCAGAGTCTTCAATTATGAGCATGATACTTGCTATTTATTAATATGATTAAACAGGCAGACCTAGATCAGACCGCCACAAAGAGATTATTCTGCTACTTAACAGAACAAAGGATGCAAGCTAAGTGCAAGACATAACATTCATTTCTAGATGGGTAAGACACTGACAGGTTTAATTTAAAACAATTTCTTTTAGTTTTGTCCTTCTTAATTCAGTTTCAAGGTCTCCCTGTTACAATTTCAGGTGTAGCCTAGGCTTTAAATTTCTTTTTTTCTTTTTCTTTCTTTCTTTTTTTTTTTTTTTGAGCTTAAGTTTGTTTCCTCTTTTTTAGAGTAAAAAACCCCAAACAACAGAATAGAGCAGCCAGACTCCTGCCACCTGTAGTATAAAATGTCCTGAAATACAGCAGTGTTGCAGTGTTACAGTGCAAAGTAATTTTTAGGGAATCTGCACCTCTTTCAGCAGGGTCTGTGCATATAACTGGCAATCCTTTCTATTACAGATGAAGTCTTAGTTAAATCATCCCACAGCTCCCTTCTCGGACACTTCTTATCTTCCTGATTTGCATATATCTGCCACCAATTTAATCTAGTATCTGCTGAAAACTGTTTTCCTATATTCTTACGTGGGCAGCTCACTTTCAGCACTGACATCTCCTACTCTAAATTTTGAGAAATTTCTATTCCACTGGCCCCTAAAATCTCACCACATTCTTAAAGAACAAACTGACATTATCAGTGTGTTTTTCAAAGTTCCCTTGCCATCTATTTACAGCTTTAATTCCACCTCAAATCAAAAGACAGGAACACTAAAGAATCTATCACATGGTGCAGGCATTCCAATATCCTCCACTCCTACACATGTCTCCAGTTTTCACAAAACCTGTGTTAGCAAGAGTGCCCTTTCTCTCAGTTACCAGCTCAGTAGGACAGGTAGCATGTGCTACCTGTTGGTTGACTTTTTTCCTGTTTCTTCAAACACTAGGATTTTTTCAGTTCAAATTTAATTACTCGTTTTATATGAAACTTAACATTTGTTACCTTTAGGTTTCAGTCTCATTGTAAACTGTATAGGAGGAAACAACTGTACACAGCTGTAACACCAACTTAGCAAAAGCTGAAATCTATCCTTTCATTATCATTTGTCATGATAATTTGATGGGCACATATATTAAAACATACATTGCATTTTCTGTCACAAGTATCTGCTTGCTTTTTTGATGCTTTCCAGCTATGCAGCTTCTCATTGCATTGCCTGCAATCCCCATCTGCTGTCATTCCTTTCACTCTATTGTTCACCATCATCCTATTATGTTATTTAGAACTATGGCTTCAAACATTCTCCCAGGCTTCTGCTTCTACAGTATTGAGTTTTTCAGCAAATGATTTTTATCATTTTACTGTGCACTAGTTTTCATTCTTCTAGTTCCCACCCTTCTCCAGATAATTTGTGTAATTCAGGTTTCAGCCAAAAATGACGTTTACACTGGTTGTACCCAGTGCACAATTTTAATCTAATTTAGTGAAGCCCATCCAAAAGCTGCAGGCACTTTTACTTTTGTTTAATTTAGGCTTATTTCAGTTTAACACAAACTGATTTAGTTTATACCCAATCAAAATAAAGAAAATCTTTACAATAAAAACCCATAGAGCAGTTTAGATCAGCAACTTTGTTTAAAAATAATTTTTAGGTTTCACTGGTGCATCTTTAGATAAGACTTTTCATAGCCTATCTGCTTTGAGATAAGAACTCTGAACCTTTTCTAGCTTTGCCTTCTACACTTCTTGCCTTTTTTCTTCCCTTGAACACTTTGTTGAGTGCATTTAATTACTTTTGATAAATGAATGAAGTATAAATATATGGTATGCCTAGTCAAGTAAACATATCTGATAGTTCTTCATCATGAATGCTATCGTGTATATGGAAAATGAAATAATGTAGACTACTCTTGGTTAATAAAGGCGAAGAAGAAATAATTATTTTTCTAAATTGAAGCAGGAAAAAGGAAAACAAGACAACGGGTAAGAACACAAACTTACCTTTGGTAACACAAAAGTAGGATTACTCCTGAAGTATCCCAAGACAGAGAACAAGATTGATAAGGATTCACTACCTAAGTAAGGCAAGTGAAAAATATAACTCAATCTTTCTTTGTTTCTAAAGAACAAACACTGGCAATAATGAACATGTGGACATCACTTGGTTCCAGCAGGAAATGTTTACATTATTAAGCAGAAAGTAGTAGTGATTGCTTACCTTGAGAAACTATTACACCTTCATGACCTGAAAATCATCCTTATCGAGTAGGACTAGATCAAGTATGATACTTTTAAAGAAAGCCACAAATATTAAAACCATGCATAAAACTCAGAATGGGAGCTTAAACATTGCAATTCTGTGAGATCCTGCTGTCTGTATATTAAAGACTAGTTGTAAGTAGGCAAAACGCAGCTGAGACAAGGGTAAAAAATACATCTCTAGGCTACCAGTGATATAGTAAAACCAGATTAATAGCGAATTAACTAAGATTACTTTATCATCTTTTACATCCCTTAATTAACACTGATATGAGAATATTCCAATGCATCTTCAAATAACAGCTCAACCACTACTGAAAAAGAATTTTATAAACCCACACGACAGCACTGCATTATCATAGGCTAACTAAGAACTCAACTTCACAAGTAACCATCACCCCATCTCAGTTATATATCTAATTTCAAATCAATAAATGAACGTTTCACAGGGTTAAGCATTTGGTAATGTTTGTGGGTAAAAAAAAGCCAAAACAACCACCTTCCAAAAAAGAATTGAATCTTCTGGGAAGGTAAAACCCCACCACTTACATTGCTGTATGTGATGCCTTCTGTAGAGAAAGCTTGCTCCACTAATAAGGAAAGCCCCGAAATTCCAGCATTGCCAGTGCAACTCATCACAAATTGCATTTCAGTTGTTAAAAGTCCAAATTTTCCTATGTCAGTTCTTGTGCTGTAGTACATCTTCAATATTGCAGCATGACCAAAGAATTCTCAAATCTTCCCCAAAACCTCATGGGCAAGATCTAGCAACTGCATACATCCAGAGGTGGCACATTACGGAAGAAGTGAAAGGTACCATCAGGCATCCAAGCCATAACATGTCAAAACACTGCTAAATCAACTTATTTTAGCTTTGGACAGAAACACCTGACAACAATATTCATGTTTTTCCAGTGCAGCATTATTTCCCCAGAGAAACTGTCTCCATTTTCCAAACAGCTCTACTGTTTACTTTGATGTATGAATTAGAGACAGCAAAAATGCAAAGGAGATTTCCCTATGTATTTCACCCTTAACAAACTTTCTCCTGATAATTACTGCTTAACACTGTGTGATACCATTACCATGAAAATGTTTGATTCTTTTGGAAATACACCTTTTCAGCACAGCAGAGCATCTCCTGAGCAGGGACAAAATGGCTGCCTTCTCCTGGTCTCATCACACTATACTTGAAATATTTCTAATTTGCAACAAGAAGTTCCTAGTTTTATGCAGTTGAAGTCCTCCATACAAATAGCTAATAATAAAAATATAATTTTTTTAACCCTCTCTTGAGAAATTTCTATGCCCTTTTTGTTTGTTAAGAACAGAAATCTCTGTTTGAAAAGCCAAAGAAGAGACTTGAGTAGAATTGGTCCGGCTAGGTAATAACTGGCATTGTTCAGGTTTCAAACACAAATAAAATAGTAGAATTTTGAAAAAGGTTCATCTCTCACAGATCTTTACTTAAAGAAAGACTTATCTTTCAAGAAATTGTTTTGTGTAACATGAAATTAATTTCAGCTCAATTACTATTAGAACATCTGTTAATTTCTTCCCCCCCCAATCCATCTGGCTTAAGCACTTTAAATGGCATCTGCTGTCAATCAAATAGGTTACATATCAAATGTCATCATAAAGACTTAAAAACAAGCCCAAGACATAGCAGTTAACTTTATAATACCTTTTTTCCAAATGGAGGTGGTATCCTTGCAGGTTTAATAAAGCATGAAGGTTCTCACAACTGAAAACCAGGCAGCCCACGACCACTACAATGATCATCTATTAATGTCTCCTAAAATGGAAATTTTATTGAAAATGATAAGTTGGTGGGGTTTTTTGTTTTGGTTTGGTGTTTGTGTTTTTTTTTTTTTTTTTTTTTTTTTTTTTTTTTTTATTTTTTTTTTTTTTGTTTTTTTTTTTTTTTGTTGTGGTGGTGGTTTTTTTGTTTGTTTGCATTTTTGTAGTGTAGGACTTACAGAGACCAGTCACAGAACTGGGTTATTTATTGAAAAAGGATTTTAAAAAGTTCTTAAAGATTTAAGTGCCATAGGTACATAATTTTTGCTTACAACTAAAAAAGCCAGAAAAAACCCTTTATTTTTTAAATTGAAACAACTAATTGTAGGATCTTTTAAGTGTATACTGTAGTACTCAGTATCCAGAATAATTTGCTGTGCTCAGAATGTATTGATTTAATCAGAAACTGATTGAAGATGTAGAGGCAAACACTAAACAATAGGAGCAATGAGGGGTAAAGAACAAGAACATTCATCAGAACTGTTTGCCCAGTTACTTACACTGTTTGCTCATCTACATGTCCTGTGTATATTTGTTAGAGAACCCAGTTGCTGACCTCTGGCCAAACACACAATTCTGAAGGTGCATATTTGACAGAGTTCGGTTATCCTGGCTGTCTGAGCAGATCTTATGTAGAATATTGCACAGAACGACGGCAGCCTTGTGCGTGTACGATGCTGATCTTTTGTGGCTAAGTAGCTGAACATTTTACTAACATGAAAGAATCTTCTGATTAGTGTAGCATTCATTAAATGGTGACAGATGCTAGTATTAATTACATGTTGAGCGGATCATTTTTCCATTACGTTTCTTTTGTTACCAGCCTCATCATTCCAGTTATCAGCCTGCCCTATAAGCAGATTAAGCACCAGACTTTTTTTTGGGGGTGGGGGATGTGTGTCTATATTCCTTGTTTGACCAAAATGAGTGACTGATCTTTCCTTCACTACCCCACCATCTGGATTCCTCTCTTGCACTTCTCAAAACCTGTACTTATCATCTGTTAGACAATTTATAAGAAATGTTATTTTGAAAGGTTATTTGTGTGGCTCTCTCAAGCCATCCTATATTTAATGTTGAAAGCCATAGGATTAATTGCTTGCTTTGTACAAATAGATAAAATCTATTATTGTTTGTGATAAACCTTGCCAAATTATAACTGGCATATCAAATATTAATTTGGCATTTCATGATTGAAAAACATGTACAGTGAAAGGTAATGGAAAGGCATATGTGAAACAAGTTGCCATCCCTCATGTCAGTCTTGAACAAAAAGATTCACATTCTATCCATTCCCATGAATACTAGCAGGATTCCTAGTACACATTTTATGGCCAAGAATGATGTTTTGTTTATGTTTATCCTGACATGTACACCAATTTCTCCTTCATAACAACTCAGAACAGTCCTGGAGAGGAAAAAAGAAAACAAATTGAAAAAATAAAATTTGAGAAGTACAAATGGCAAAGTCATTCATTTGGAAATAATTTCTGCCATAAACCAAAAGGTTATAAATCAAAAGTTGACAGAGGAGAAAGACATTGGAATAACAACTAACCAAAGATGATCAAGAGTCATTAATATGATTTTGGTACAGAAAGTTAAATACAATCCTAAAATTTAGATCACCCAGGATTTTCCAGAATACATGGGGAAGTAACAATGCTTTTGCACATGGTACTTGTTAGGCTTATTATTATTAAAAACAAAAGTACGAATGGGAAGAAATGCAGTGAAAAGATATGAGAGTGACCAAGAAGCAGAGAGTCTGTTTCACAAGTGGAGACTGAAAAAAACAAAACAAACCCTATCCAGAGCACATATTTATTAAATATATACAATACATCATATATATACACACACATATACAGCATTGTTACCTACACACAAGATATCCAAACAAAATAAATGTAAGTTAATCTGCATAACTGCACTTCTAACCATCAGAGAGGTGATGATCTGGAGAAGTTGTTCTATGTGAAGTAGCAGAGGAAAAAAAGCGTCACTACCTCTGAAACACAAAAATCCCATTTATGCCATGAGGATCTATTATGTGGTTGGATGAAACAGCAAGCACTGGGACTGGATGACCTGAAGTTGTCTCTTTCAGTCTTACATGTCTGCAGTGGAACTGGCAGATGCCCACGCAGGGGAAATAAGTGGAATAGTTTCTGTGCATTTGTAAAATTATGATTGCTGACTTACAATAGTTATTTGAAAAAATTATTTTCACTGATAGCTTGGAAGATCTCTCCTTCCACACAATCCAGCTAGGTGAACTGTATTCTGTGAATGCTCATTTATGCAACTAAGTTTCTTGCCCTAACACATTCTTAAGATCTTCTGTGTTTGTACAGGATTTCTGGTTCTGTGACAGTTTGACTTTATAGTCAGCTGATACCTGGAAATCCTGGTGATGACCACAGGTCCACAAGCCTTGGAGCTTTATAAGACATGCCCAGTAAATTGATAACTTCATGCTGAAAGAGCTGAATTTACTGCTCATGTAAAGCCAAAGCAGACCATTCAAAGAAGGGCAACACTTGACAGAATTATGGGAGTTTTCATGCAAATCCACCATGAAGCAAGCCACAAAATCCCCTTTTTGTTTTCAAAGAAAAACGACAGACAGTTCTGAAACCACTCACTTCCAAGAATGGGACTATTCAAAGCAGCAGGTTTCAGCACTCATGTAACCATGTGCCAGGTGGGAGGCTCAGACTGTGAGGCCTTTCAGGCAAAGACTGCTATTTATTAGACTGCAAAATAGCACACAGGGAATGTGAACCAGCAACAAGGCCTCCTCCATGCTAACACGGGATGGCTAAATATATTTTACATGAGACACAACTTGGAACATCGGTGATGCACATACCTTCAACTGCTATTTTTGACACAGGTCTTCTCTCAGGAGATTCCATAGCCTGTAGAAAGGTTAACTAGCATCCAGAAGTTTTACATGTACAGAAGTTAAAACTGGAGACACTACTTATGTGAAGGTGTTTTGAGGAGTAGTGAATTTTAAATTAGAGTGAATTAGGAAGTTTTGCTGGACTCATTAGCTTCAGAAAACATAGTGATATATTCAAATACATACATTCACTGCACAATACTCAAATGATCGTACTGCCATAAAATCAAAGCTGAATTTTTCAAATAATCCAAACCAGTTATTTTTCAATGACACCAACTTCCTGGCAATGCTTTGTACAACGAACATTTGCAGAACTATTTGAACTTACTTACACTGACAGTTATGAAGCTTTTTTTGCATAGTTTATGTTAACTGACTTTGGTTTATTTTCAGGATATATTTGGGCAGCTGAAAACACATCTATCCAAGAATAGATACCTGAAGTGTGTGACAGGAAACAGATATGAGAACCAAAAACCTGAAGACAGTAATAATGTGAAGAACCATCCTATTTTTATTATCTGAGTGCAAAAATGAACAGCAAAGACCCTACAACACTCAATCACGTTCCACAGAGCACTGATAGGATTCCTATGGGAATACTAGGCCCACTACAAGACCTCAGCTACTCAAAAGCACATATTTCCCAGTTATGGTGCAGCAGTTCTTCCCTGAAAGAACATATATTCATTATTTTGGTTTACTTTATGAAACCAAACTGAAAACTTCCTCCTAGTTTAAAAAGATGTTGGGATATTTTTGGTTCCGGTGAGACATTTAAAAAACTTCCTCAGAAAAAGTTTATTGCTTACCCCTCTGCCTTAAGTCTGATCACCCTGAAAGTGCAGCTAAACTTACCTTTCTTTAGAAGGATTTGTTGCTTATTTGCGTTAAATGTAGCACCACATTTTTAGTGAGGCATTTCTGAGAGTAGACTTACGTCTGTTTTAACGGTACAAAATCACGATGTGTATATACTACTTCGCAAGGCCACTAACTCATAATTTTGAAAGACTTTAGTTTCCTCCTTTCCTCTGGTTTCTCACCCAGAGCCCCAATCCCACAGGCTCGGGAAAGTCCAGGTAGAAGTAATCTCCCACATAGTGAGGCTCCTCGTCTAGACGCACTTTCACCAATGCCTGGAAATATGCTTTTTGGTAGCCAGCCCTCACGCAGCCCAGCCCTCGGGAGGCCAGGCCAGCGGCACTTACTGGTGGCGCCTCCCGGGTCGCTTCCTGGCGGGGTTGACGGGCCCCTGTCCTTCCCCGCGTGGAGGGGCTCCTTCCCCAGGGACAAGCCCTCCTAAAGCCGCTGTCGCCTCAGGCTGCCGGTCTGCCTTCCTTCCTTCCCGGGCGGTGGAGAAAGCGGCGGCCCCGCGCGGCNCCCCGGCGCGGCCCCCCCCCCGCCATTTTGGGACGCCGGCGGGCGGTCTCCATGGCAACCAGGAAGGGGCGGACATCGCGCGGGGTCACCGCTAGCCCGGCCCCCTCTTAAAGGAGCAGCCGCGGCGGCCCCGCGGTGCCGGGTAGGGTCTGACCCCCGCCGCCGGTGCCACCAGCGACCCGCGCCCCGGCCGCCTCCCGGCCGACCCGAGGGGGGACATTCCCGCGGACCCGAGGTGACGA